>CAKNXH010028268.1:0-13820 GCA_932178445.1 Andricus quercusramuli | reverse complement strand
CCCCCCCCCCCCCCCCCCCCCGAATTGATTTTCGCTCTTCCGTCCCATTCCCTCTCCTAGTTGTCACTGACCGCCCCTCCTCTCATCATCATCATTCTCTCCTCCCTCTTTCTAATCACTTTCCCCTCTCTTTGTCACTCTCTTGCACTCCTACTCTTTGATTATAAAATTCATAGTATTTCAAATGATATTTCAAAATACTCAAATGTATTTTGTAGCTACATTTGAACTACATCAGCTAATTGTATTTTCCCCGTGATGTATTTCAAATGTATTTTGTCTGAATGTAGTTTGTATTTCAGATACCTCAAATGCAATTTTTGTGAAATACTGCCCAGCTCTGTAATAAAGTCGTCATTTGCTTTAAGCCACCGGTGCAGTGGTACCGGTGGTCGAATGACGATTCTAAGGCCGGACACCAATTTTTGAAAGGCCATATACAGGGTGTCCCAGACTCAAGTGTCCGGACTTATATAGCCGTATGAAAATAAAAAAAAATAAATCTGAAATTCCTTTTCCAAAAATCAGTTGAAGTTTTAGTTTTTTAGTTATAAAATATTTAAGCTGGTCCAATCAGTAGCGCCGTATAAACAACCGTGTTTGCGTGAACGGAATTCCAACGTCGTGTTCTCTCGTCGCTAACCCCACCTCTACGCTCACTTCGATAACACTGCGCTGAAATCCCGTTCACGCACACACGGCTGTTTATACAGCGCTCCTGATTGGTCCAGTTTAAATATTTTATAACTTGAAAACTAAAACTTCAACTGATTTTTGGAAAAGGGATTTTCTATTTATTTTTTATATTCTTATACGGCTATATAAGTCCGGACGCTTGAGTCTGGGACACCCTGTATATATAAAAGAGTGTTACATTTTGCAAATTCTCAAAAATAATGTAGAAAGTAAATGTCAATCTCTTTTAGATGACTGCACTTTTATAACATGTTGACAATTTGGATAAGATAAAACAAATATTTGTCAGACCACTTATACGCGCACGGAGGCCGATGCACTTACCTTATTTAAAAAAAACATGAGCAAAAAACGCCATAAAAAGGGGAATATTTGGAAGACCATTATTTCGGTGCTATTAGAGCTGAAGCATTTTTTTTAGATTTGCTCAACATTGAGTACTTTTTAACTATTATACTGGCAACTTTCAAAAGACATTTATAGGAAATTATTTTTTTCACAAAAACTAGAATTTTGTATAAAAACAAAGAAATTGTTGGTCGGAAATTAACTCCTGATGGCCGTCACTGCGAAACTGCTTCAAACAAGTCGGGATTTAGATTTTTAGAATAATACAAAGTATTTGCATTTATTCATGAAAAGTTACTAGGGCCATACATAATTCTACATTTGTACTGACTGTACTATACGGTAGCGAGACATGGACCTGTCAAGAAAAGGATGGGAGTAAAATTAACGCGATTGGCATGAAACCTCTGCGCATAATATGCGGGAAAACACTGAATGACAAAGTCCGAAACGAGATAATCCTCAAAAGAATGTGGTACAGGAGAGACACTAGTTGAAATATGGGAAAGAAATCAGTTAAGATGGTTCGGACATCTTGAAAGAATGGAAGATGAACGACTGACCAAGCAAGTGTATAAAGGTAAAGTAAATGGCAGAATGCCCAGAGGTAGACCGCCGGAAGACTGGTTAGAATCTGTAAATGAGACATTAATCTGAAGAGACATAAGAAATCATAGAAACACAAGAGCTTGAATGGAAAAATGCATGGACGTGAAGGAAGCTAGAGTAGTATGTTAGGGCAGAAAAGTGTGGCGACAAATAGTTTATGCAATACCCACCTCAAAAGTTGACGTTTGCATGCATGTAGATTGTGCGCGAAACAATTTCCGCGCATGCGCACTTTGAAGATGGCTTACTTTAGACACTGGTGAAAAAGCTGCGCATGCGCACATTCGACATGAGGTACTTTAGATACTGGTGTTAGTATCTTCTTGAAATAAATTTACATTTAACTTGAACAAATGTTTTAATGATTGAAGTTTTGTTTTTGGGGTGTCACAAAATTTGTTGTTTCGAAAATTTTTTTTTTCAAACTTTTTTTTCAAACGTTTCTTTCACACCATTTTTTTATAAAATTTTTTTGCACACAATTTTCTTTCAGAACATTTTTTTCAAAATTTTTGTCAACAAATTTTGTTCAAACATTAAAAAAATTTTTTTTTTTAATTCCTTCACTCCACTCTATGCAGTATAAAGTTAGCATTTTTCGTGACCACCTCCTAACAACTTTTTCGGACGGGCGTTGCAAAAAAAAAGCGTGTGATACACGTGCGCGTAGGTGATTGGTAACTCTTGTGATTATATCATTCGCCTGCGGTTCGAAACATGAGTCGGTGGTTAGCGCACGAGCGAGTGGTGCGAAATTCACACTCGGACACAATCACCTATTTTACGCACTTGTATCACAAATAACCATTGTAAACAGAGTGACAATGAAATGAATGATGCCTGAAACAAAGACCTTGGATACTAATGGGCCCAAGTGGGGAACCATACATAACAATTTTGTGAGGCTCCTCACTTGGGGTGATCGCTAGAGAGATTGATCAGCAACCTGGGTCGGAGCAGTGTTGCGGAATGAACGTGTTATTTGAATGAATAACACGAAAACTCCAGATCAATCTAGAATATCTATACCATAATACATATACCTATACACCTATCTACCTTATACCATATAACGACCTACTTTACACCTATATAACTATCCCACTACTTTCCAACCGAGCAAGTCACGCCTACCCCGAAAGGGAAATGGCCTAATGGTATAATAATAATAGATGAACCGAATGCAAGCATTAAGCGTACGCTCACGCTTGGCATTCAGCTCATCAGTAATATCGTTATATACCACGCAGCCACCGCCCGTAGCCAAAGAAAGGGAGGATGAGGAGGCTTTTAATTAGAAGGATACGCGTTGGAGTAGGAAGTGATTCTTTATTCCTGTTAAGCTGTTGGAGGACTCTAAAGGTTTTCCTCGAATTATCCGCAACTTCTTCATTCATAGTACGTCTATAGAAGGATGAACTGTTTGATATAATATTTTTATAAAGACATATCCCGGTAAGAAGGCTTGTATTCAATGGTATTGGAAATGTCAATACGTAGAAATGCCTTGAAATAAATTAAAAACGCCATTTTCGTTCAAAGCATTAGAAGGCGCTTTAAAATCATGAAATTGCCCAATCTAGTAGGATTGTGCATAAAAATACATCACTTTATCACAAAACTCTCGATTTATTCAAATGAGATGAATTTAAAAAATACAAAATCATGATGCAAAAAATTAAAAAATTAGTTTCCAACCCAGTTATGTACCTGTGTAGCAATCAATTTCGACAACGTGAGATGACTAACACTGTGTTTTTAAATGCTTTTAACCTCATCATTAATCGAAAAACAGTGAATAAGAACATATATACTGGCTCTAATCCTCTAACAATGGGAAGGTCGCTGGAAGCAAGCAACCGCCCTCACGGCTGGCAGTCAAGTCACCCCCTGGGTTCCAGTATTGTCAAAAAATTGTAGGGTGGTGGTCCTACCGTGGACCCGAAGAAGGAAGATACGTCTGCTCAAAAAGTGTGTTACCGTTTTCCAGGCACAGGAAACACAAGTTATTTTCAATTGAAAAAAAAAACCACAACAAGACCATTTTCTGGAAAAAGCGCTCAAGTCATGCACGTACATACTTAGATTATGTGGTAAAAATATTACATCAAACAATTCATCGTTATTGTAGACTATTTTGTATTATTCTTAACACCGGCTCCTTTGAAACTTCTCAGAACATTCGATTTTTGTTTGTTCTAAAGCCAATTTTGTTCACATTAATAGTTCAATTATTGTATAGGTACACTGAAAAAAAATTTATTTGATTCAAGGAAATGCGTTTCTTTGTTTTTTTTTTTTTCAACCAAGGAATTGTTTACTTTAGCTAAGTTAATATTGTTTAGATGCAAAAGATGCACGCATTGATTCAAGAAAATGATTTCTTTGGTGACATTTCTTTAATATAAGTAAATATTTCTTCGCATTAAATGTGAAAAATATTAAGTCAAAGAAATGGTTTCCTAGAATGTAGGAACCTAGGTTTATTGAATATGTTTTAGGCGCCTAAAGAACTCGTTCTGTAGTCAAATGAAATCGATTCCTTGAAAGGGATAAATATGTTTTAAAATCAAATAATTCATACATCATTGCAGCAACTAATTAATTTATTTTGAGTCAAGAAAATATTCACTTAAGATAAATGAATTTTCATTCAATTGAAGAAAAATTTATTCTATGCTAAGAACTGTTAAAATCATAGCAATGAAACAATGATCTAAATTGAAGAAATATTCTTTCACAATAAATCAATATTCTTTCAATTGAAAGAAAAAATCATTTAACACTATAAGCTGATATAATTGTTGCAACGAAATAATGACTTAAATTGAAGAAATACTTATTCAAGATAAATGAATATTCATTCAGTTAAAAAAATGTTTATTGCATTCTAACAATTATCATAATCAATGCAATGAGAAAATTGTTTGAATGTAAAAAATGTTCTTTTAATACAAATGTATATTCATTAAATTGAAAAAAATATGTATTGCAAGCTAGAAGTTGATATAATCATTGCAGCGAAGTAATGAATTGAATTGAAGAAATATTGATTGCAGGTAAATGAATATTCATTCAATCAGATAAATATTTATTGCATTCTAACAATCATCGTAACTGACGCAATGCAAATATTATCTTAATTTGAAAAATATTATTTTAATATAAAGGTTTATTCATTAAACTGGGAAAAATATTTATTTCATGTCAGAAGTCGACATAATCATTGCAAGCAAATGATTACTAGAATAAGAGAAATATTCTTTTGAGATAAATGAATATTATATTCAATTTAAAAAATATATACTACATTTTAACAATTATCATATAGTCAACACAACGCAAAAATTATATCAAATTTAAAAAATATTCTTTGAATATAAATGTATATTAATGGAATTGAAAAAAATATTTATTCCATGCCAGAAGTCGACATAATCATCGTAATGAAATAATTATTTTTATTTGAAAAAAAGTATTGAAAAAACAAAAACGTTAATTCATTTTATTGAAAGAAATCTAGTCAATTTTACAGAAAAAAATAATCATCCGATTCCAACCCTACCGACATTTTGTTGCTAAGTCTTGTCGACAGGAAATAAGGGACCATTCACAAAATACGTTATACATTTTTCACGACCTTGCACAACGCAAGGGGGGCCTTGCGCGATGCTGTTTCCATTTTTTTTAACATGGAGAATGTTACTTCGAGAGAACCCCACCCTTCCTTGAACGTATCACGTATTTTATGAATGACACCTAAGACAAAGAGTTGAACTTCGGAAAATTAAATAATAGCCAGTAAGGGACGTTTATCTTGCCCTAAGTCTTTATTTCGAATTATTAAGATTTCAGACAATTCAAAAATTCATAAAATATTTAAATGGGTTCAATTAAAAAATTTGATCATAGAGAAAGTTTACATTTTAAGTTCAGTTACGAGAAATTAAATCTTTGACATGAATAAAATTAAATTTCAAACTTAGTTTTTTCACAATGAAAATTTTCACTATAGAATGATTAAAATATTTTATAAATTATGTAAAAGTTTACCATTCGCATTATGAAACAACTGTTTCAGAGTTTCTAGCCATTTTTTTGCATCAATCTGTTGATGAAAACTGAATAAATTGATCTTTGTTAAGAATAATTGCTTGGCATTTTTTACGTATGACCTTTGAAATAACAAATGTGCCGCGCATATTAGCTTCGCTGACTGGGCGTCCAATAGGTCCAATAAGATAAATTGGGAGCCCTGCGATCGAACGATTCCTTTCCGGTTCCGGCTCCTTTCTTCTTCATCACCTCGCATGATCGCCTCGTGTTCTCTCGTCTGCCTCGTGGCCTCGTGGTTTCGTAATTTCTCGTCTTCTGCCTTCCATAATTGGTCTTTTCGCTGTATTGCCTGTGATGCAGCTTTCATTCATCGGTAGTTTTCCAAGTTTTAGAAACAATGGCTGACGAGTATGTCGCAAAAACGTTGCGAGAATGGGGACTCTCCGAGGAAGTTGTTGAACACTTTAAAGGTAAGTGTCGATTTCTTCAAATTTCGTTTTTCGTGTAATTGAAGTAGCGAAAAATATTATTTAACCGTGTCTAGATTCACTGAAGCTCGGTAAGCGTAGATCGAATATTTTTGGTTTGCCTAGACGCGCCGTTGCGATAATAGTTTAATATATTCAGTACTCAAAAATGGATATTAAAAAAAATGAGGCTGCATTTTTTTAAATTTCTGTTTCACGCGCCAAATATAATAGACTATTATTACAACGGGGCGTCTAGGCACACATGGCATTTTCAGAAATATTTTGGTATATACTAGAGAATTGCAGTTCATACGAGTGTAACGAAAGTCACGAAATTGTTGGAAAAAATGTTCATGACTTATTTAGTAGTAGGGTTATACTTTTGAAATCGCAAAATCTCTTCGGGACCTGGGTGCCTACTCAACTGGAAATTGAGACCTGAATTTCAGGGTATTTTATGTACATGGAAAAATGTAAAGAATCAGGGAATTTTTTCTCAGATTTCTTTTTTTTTAAATTACACTATCCTTTTATTGCAGCACTGACCTGGCACCTCATAAGTGAGAGCATGACTTTTAGTGGCTATTTTCAATTTGAAAGTTTTTATAAAATTGAAAAATAATTAAAAATTTGAAGGTTTAGAAGAATGTAAAATAAAATGTAAATTTTTTAAGAATTCTAAAACAGATTCAGATTTTTGAAAGATTTTTTAAAAGTTTTAAGAGCTTGTAAAGTTGTTCCTAACATTCCTAGGATAATTACAAATTATTTTTTATTTGAAGAAATCAATTTTCAAAGAAAATGTAGAAAGATTCCATCGATTTCAAATCAGAAGTTTTAAGAGAATTTATAAAACAATGCAAGATTTCAAAACATTTAAAACAGAATGTAGATGTTTGACGATTTCAAACATAAAAGTTAAAACTTTTTTAAAAGCGTTCAAAATAACAAACAATTTATCTTCAGATACTTGAGAAGATTTTTATGACTAATTATTGAGAATTTAATTTTGAGAGAATTAAAAAAAAATTTAACATTCTAAAAGATAATAAATTTTGAAAGTCAGCTGGAGTCATTTAAGAAGATATTCAGAAATATTCAAGGTTTATAACAGTTTAAAAATATTTTAAAACTGAGGTTTCCGAAAATTAATTAAATATTTTTTAATTTTGTCCAAACTTCTAAATTCCTATATATCTATTAAACTGAATTGAATTTTTGATAAAATATGTTAAAATCCTATCAGATAATAAAATTCATTTTCTTTTGGGGATTATTTTTTGATTTTCAATTTTTTCAATTAACCTTGAATACTATTATATTAAGCTTTGATTCTTACACATTTTATCTCATTCTTCTTCAATAATTCGATTCACTCCCGTTTATCTGATTTCAATGGAATTTTTTCGGATTCTAAATATTGTGTTCCATTTACTTGTTTTATTTTCATATCATCTTGAATTGTTATGAATTCGATCGAATTCCCTCAAATTCTTCTAAATTCAATGCAACTTGACTTAAATCAATGGAATTTTTTAGATTTTTAAAATTTGTTGCAATTCGTTTGGAATTCACCCGAATTCTCAATTATTTATCCTGAATTCTTTTAAATAATTCAAAATTTTTTAAATTCTCCCTGAATTCTCTTTACCTCACCCTAGAGTCTTCTAAATTCACCTTGAATTCTTATGCACTTCATCAGATTCTTTAAAAATTTTTTGAACTCCTCTAAATTGACTCTAAATTAAATTAAATGAATGATTTTTTAAAGCTATTTTGAATTGTTTCCAGTTGACCTGAATTTTTTAAAAATACGCCCGAAATTTTTGTTGAATTTATTCAAATTCTTTTCATTTTCCTGAAAGTTCTCTAAATTCACATTTCTATTCACTCCCATTTACCTTAATTCAATAGAGTTTGAAAAAAATTTTTTAAAATTTTCTTTGAATTCTTCAAAATTCACTCGAATATTATTCAATTTATTGATTTTCTATTTTATTTTCTGAATTTTTTTCAATGCACCGAAATTTATTGCATTCGCCTTGATTTTTGTTTACTTCCATTTTATTCGATTCGATAGAAATTTATTGATTTCAAAGATTTCATTCTAGTCGCTCAAACTTCCTTGAATTGTTGAAAATGCACTCAAATTTTACTACAGTCAATGAAATTTTTTATTTATTTTTTTTTTCATTTATTTGAATACTTTTAAAATAAACTTGATTTGTTTTGAATTTATTCTCAATTCTCACAAATTTCCTTCCATTTTTGTAAATTCACTCCAAATTTAATAATTTCAATGCATTTTTAATAGCTTTTCATTTTTTTTTCGTTTCTTTTGGTCATAATAGTGAATAAAATCGTCGAAGCCATTTTTCCAATTCTCTATGATGCGATGATCAACGAACTGTCCCCCTTGATTGGTCCAAGAGCTGTGTTTCGATCTAAATTAGCAGAGCTTAAGTTTGATGGCGTAAGTCTTTGTTAATATTAAATTTATTCAAAATAAAATTATAAACTTACAATAAGTGCTATCAGAATTAGGGCTGAAAGTTTGTTTTCTTCGATAATAATATCTCATTAGAATAGTCACTTTAGAAGTGACAATAAGTATATAAAACCTGTCCCGTGTTTGCATGCAGGAAACCCATATTGGGGAAAGCCCAAGTAATACCAAAAGAAAAGCTTCCGATATGATTCCGGAAAATAATAATTTCAACGAAGAAAACATAGAAAATGTCAACACTGAGAACCGACAACACTCGGTTTACTCACGATCTCAAAGAAACGTTCCCCACGTCAGAACCCTTCTTCTGAATAATAAGATGGGTGAAGCAATTTTGGAATCTTACGTGGTACATCCGGAACTTTCGGATCGAGGAAGAGATGTTGTTATCAACATCATAGTGGATGCAGTTATGAACGACAAAAATAAGTAAGCTTTCTTGAATTAAGAATCACATGTATAATGGGTCGTATTATCAGTTTATTCTTAAACTTATATAAATAAAAATTTTAGAATATTATTGAGAAAATTAGAAGAGATTTTTGAATATTTCAGATGTTATAAAATGAATTAAGAAGTTTAAAAAAAATTATTTTACGGGATTTTACAAAATATTAGGAAAAATTCAAGCCTTTTTAAAAGATATTGAGGACTTTTAGAAGTATGGAAAAAGTTTGATAAATTTTCGGAGATGCTTCCAAATCGTGAAATATTTTTAATCTATTCAAAGTTTCTTAAATTCCTACAAATATTTTTAGCTAATTGGAATTTTTCTTGAAATTTTGAAAAATCATTACAAATATTAAAAAATTTCCTTGAAATCTTTGAAATTTTCCTAAGAATTGAGAAAAAAAATTAATCACTTGAAACCTTTCAAAATTCTGTTAAAGCTTCTAAAGCTTGTGTTTAAAACCTTTAAAACAAATATCTGGATTTTTAAAAATTTTGTATAGTTTTAAATTATTTTTAATCTCTTCAAATCTTCTAAATATTTCTGCAATTTACTCGATTTTTTTTATTTCTGGATCATTCAATTTGAAAATTTTTTCTTAGAGCTCTTCTACTCTTTTGCGAATTTTAAGGAAATCTTTTGAAATAGTTTGAAATCTTTTTCAATTTTCTCTTTAAGTTCATTTTTCGAAATGAAAAATCATGAAAAATTTTCCAATAAATCTTAAGTAAATTCTTTTTTTTCTATGTATCACTTGAACTAAATAAAATTTATTATAAAATTATATATTATGGCGGAATTTTGTTTAAAATCTTTTAACCTCTTTCAAACAATTTTAGGGAATGATTCAAAATATTTTGTAATCCTTTTCAATTTGCTCTCAGAAGTCGTTAAGAAAAAAAACTTATTTAAAATTTTCCCATGAATATTAAAAATATTTCTTTCATTCTCTTGACGCGCTGCAAAATTGAGTTTACCTAAAATTTGTTTAAATCCTGAAAAACTAAAAAAAAAATTTTTCGTGCATTTTTAAATCATCAAAATTTACAATTATACTTTTAAATTTAAACCTGAATCATTTGAAATTTTTCCAGCAGGGTTTAGAAATTTTAGTCTCAACATCTTTCAAAATGATTAGAAAGCTTCTTAATTATTTTTTCGAATTCTTAACAATAAGTTTCTCCCATAGCTTAATTTTTCTTGTCTGTTCGAAAATGTAAAAACGATTAGAAATTTTCATGTGGTAGCAAAATGTTAAGAACATGATTATTTCCCAATATTGGATAATCATTCACAATTTAAATGTTCTCTTCTATCAGTAATGTTTTGAAACATTTAGAAATTAATTTTTTATGATGAAGTAACTTCATTGATTTGAAAATTTCGATATACAAAATTGATTGTGCAGAAAATTCATAAATCTTTATTAATAGATGAACAACCCGAAAATGGTCACAAAACTTACATTCTTACAGTATCGTTACCCATCAGGAATTCGACAACAATGTGTTCGATATTTTCGAGATATTCAGTAACATCTCTTCCTTTTGGCAATTAAAAATGTTACGTACTCGAGTCAAAAATACTTCTTTCCCCCACTTAACAGACTGCAACGAAACAAGAACCCCCTCCCTCCTTTATAATGTTACGTACTATTATATACAATATAACTTAATAACAGAATTAGGCGCCTATGAAGAATAATGTGATTTCAAAGGAAAAAGTGTGGACGGATAAGTGATAATCTTATACTTTTCAGCGTAATTTACACTGTTTTCGACGAGTTTGCGCAGGAAATTATTGAATTTTTCCCATCAGAGATTTCGACATCCTATTACGTTCCTCCTGTCAAAAAGCAGGATTCACCCACAGGAAAATCTATTCCCGTGCGTGGAGCTTTGATTAGTAGGTGGAGAAATGCTTTGACGAGACTAAGGGACCTAGCAAAAAGCAAAACTTTACAATCTTCAACATCAGATAATATAGTGGCAGAAGGTTTGCACTTTTCTTACATATCCCACATAGCACACTTCCCGAAAAAACCTGGTCTCTTCTTAGGACTTGGTCCAAGTGGCTGGAAGAAAAAACCAGGTCTGCCCTAGGTTTAGACCTATACTTAAACCTAGCTTAAAACATAGGTTCATGTCCGCCGCGATTTTTTGGTTTCTAAAAAAAGTAAATTAATGCGTAAAATTTTTGACAGAGAATTTATTTATTTGTAATGAAAATAGCTCTAATTCGTGGTAATTGATTTTAATACAATTTTTAACTTGTATTAAAAAAGTGGTGAACCTATCCATTTTATCCGCTACATTTTAAACCTTGTTTTTTCGGGAGAGGTGGGGGGATGTGGGAAAAATGATTTTTTTTCAATAATTCATCAAAATGATTCCTCAGGAAGCATGCCGCTACGAGGAAAAATTTATTTATATTTTGTGAAATCCGAAAACGTTAATTAACGTTTTCGGAATCAAAAAGGTATGGCGATGGGCAAGCCGAGGCCGCATCGCGAACTAGTTCGAGATTAGGAGTTGAAGCATTCTTATATACTTGGCGATTAATCTCAGTTGCGAGAAAAGGTAGCACTAGCGCTGCACACCGACCAAATGCGGAACTAATGTTCTCAATGGGCCTGCGCGGCTGAAGGGGCATTATTAGAGGGAAATTTAAATTAGTACCCAGATAACTTTCTAAAGACTATTTAGATTAGGCAGCATTCACATATTACGTAACATCATTTTCGACCTTTTTAACCCCACCTGCCCCATGTCACAGTGACATTACCTTTGTACCCCCCTCCCTCACCGTCGTCACGTAATATTTTTTGTATTATGTTTAAAACCTAATAGACATTTTCTATATAAAACAAGGTTTTGTAAGATGAAGTATTGTGTAGAAGTAAATAAAGCAATATTTTGATGTAACACTGAATGCTTTTTCAATATTTTTTTAGTCATACAAATATTGAAGTTACTTAATATAAGTACTAATTGAAATTCACCAATTCAAAATTTTTTTTTCAATACCATAAAGAATACAAAATTATATTAATGATAATACAATATAAAAATTCCAAATAAGTATTTGTTAAAATTGTTTGAATAATTAAATTCGAGCTGAAATTAAATTCTGAGAATTGAGAACAAGAAAATAAGTATGATCATTTTGTTTTTAAATTTGAATATATATAATTTTGATCAGATTTTTGAGAAAATTAAAAAAGATTTTTGAATATTTCAAATTTGTCAAAAAAGAAACTAGAAGATTTTGAAGAACTTTTTATTTTATTTTATAGGATTTTACAAAATATTGGGAAAAATTCGAATCTTTTTGAAAGATGTTTAGGACCCGTAGAAGTTTGGAAGAAATCAAGAAATATTTGATAAATTTTCGGAAATGTTTACAAGTTTTTAAATATTTTCAATCTATTTAAAATGTCTTTAATTCCTAAGAATATTTTTAACTGACTCGTATTTTTCTTAAAATTTTGAAAGATTATTCAAAATTTTAAAAAATTGACTTATAATCTTCTAAATTTTCCCAGGAATTTTAAGAAAATTTGTTTATTCTCTTGAAACCGTTCGAAATTCTTCTGAAGCTTCTAAAGTTTATTTTTGAAATCTTTAAAAATCTACATTCCTAAAAATTTTGTAAAGTTTGAGATTCCTTTTGAATCTCTTTTATTCTTCTAAAGAATTTACTTGAATTTACTCGATTTTCTTATCTTATTAAATTGAAACATTTTGCTTTAAAATATTTTACACTCTTTTTCAAAATTTTAGGTAATCGTTTGATATGTTTAAAAACCTTTCTTAATTTTCTCTTCAAGTTAATTTTTATTAATGAAAAATCATTTAAAATTTTCACACTAGTCTTAAGAAAATTATTTTTTTAATCTTGTCAGACCTTCTCAACCTTCTAACCTTTAAAAATTATTCAAATTTTTCCTGATTTTTTTTCAATTCTGCTAAACAAAAAAATTCCTTCAAATCTTTTAGATTCTCCCTTGACAATTTTTAAAATCCTATCAAATGTTTTGAATTCATTTCAAATGATCTCTTAAAATTAATTTTTCAGAATAAAAAGCTATTTTAATTTTTCCTAGGAACCTAAAATTTCTACTTCATTTTCGTGAAATCTTGTATAAAGTCTTTTTACAAATTTTAGGACATAATTGAGCAATTTTTGTAATTTTTTTCAATTTTCTATTAGAATGCATTACAAGACAATCATTTAAAATTTTCCCATGAATCTTAAGAATATTTTTTCCATTCTCTTGACACCCTACAAAATTTAGTTTACCTAAAGATTTTTTAAATCCTGAAAAATTATTTTAAAAATGGTCTCAAAGTCTTTCATATTCTTTTTCCACATATTTTCAAATCTTCAAAACTTGAAATTATTGGTTTAAAATAAGACCTGAACCATTAAAATTTTTTCCAGAAATCTTGAGAAAAATTTGATCTCAAATTTTTCATAATTATTAAAACGCATCAAATTATTTTGGAATTCTTCAAAAAAGTTTTTGCCCATAATTCAATTTTTCTTATCTCTTTGAAAATGTAAGAAAGTTTACAAATTATAATTATAATAATAGATATTAAGAATTAATTTGGGTATATATTAATTTTAAATAATATTAGAATCAATGAATTATTTATGTTAATTGATATTAACATTAATT
>CAKNXH010028267.1:0-18060 GCA_932178445.1 Andricus quercusramuli | reverse complement strand
GGACCAGATTGTATCAAGAACTTTTGGTGGAAGAAGTTTACTTCTATACACCAACATTAGGCCCGCATATTCACCTCATATTTGAAGTCGGAGACGTCCATTCCGCAGTGGCTGGTGTAAGGACACACTATACTCCTACCGAAAAAAAGGAAACTTGTCCAAACCAGAGAATTACAGGCAAATAACTTGTTTGAACACACTGTATAAGATCTTTACAGCTGCCCTAAACAACAGGATTGTTCGACGAATTGAGACTGTATGGCGAAAGATATACGAACAACGTGGCTCGAAAAAAGGCGTAGCAGGCTGTCAAGAGAACCTGCTGATTGACAGGTGTGTCTGTAGAGACGCTACAGTCCATCAGCCCGTCCTGTCAATGGCCTGGATTGACTACCGGGAAGCTTTCGATTCAACCTCTCATAGACTTATCATCTGTCTGTTGGAAAGCTTGAAGGTACATCCACACATAGTCAGATGCATAGAGAGATTTATGCCTCTTTGGAAAACTAGATTTAGCATCTCATCTAGGAATTATCGTCTGACGACGAACAACGTCACCTTCCAGAGGGGCGTCTTTCAAGGGGATAGTATGAGCCCTTTGCTATTTTTATCACACTTTTACCTCTATCTCTCGCACTACGAAATTCTCCTGGATACCTCTGTGGCGACACTAATCAGCGTGAGCATAAGGTCACTCATGTATTGTATATGGATGACCTGAAGATCTATGCCGCTGGTAAAAGCAAACTTCAAACTGCTATAAATATCGTCGAGAACTACACAGGGGAGATTGGGATGGACTTTGGTTTGAACAAGTGTGCGAACATTAATTTGAAGAAAGGAAAGATTACTGGCGTTCCCAAGGACCCTGAGCTTGTGGATATATGTGTTATTAGACTTCTTAACACTGGAGAGACATATAGATACCTGGGCGTGCCTCAAAGCCGCATTCAGGACGTAACATCAGTGAAGGAGTCTCTCTGAAGCAGATACAAGCATCTTCTTTGACAGATTTGGTCTTCCCATCTGTCGGCGTTGAACAAGGTATCTGCGACTAACATGCTTGCCGTCCCGGTTCTACTCTACTCGTTTGAAGTGGTTCAATGGACGAAGAACGAGCTTAAGGCCCTTGATCTCACGACGCGTAACATCATGCATATGCATAAAAGCTTGCTTATCAATTTGTCAGTTCCGCGATTATACATTTCACGCCGTCAAGGCGGACGCGGACTTCTGAATCTCCAGTGTCTTTATCAACGAATTGTTTTAAGTACAGCTTACATCGTTGCGAATAACAGAGATCCTCTCCTAAAGATGGTCAGGAACCACGACATGATTGGCGAAGGAGCGTTCCTTTACAAAGCCGCGGATCAAGCTGCCGAGGCCCTTGGCCTGAATTTCAACATCACAAGTGAGGAAAGTGCATTATTCCATCTAGATGCTTCACATCTAAAAGCCGAAGTAAAGAAAGCAGAGGTTGGAAAATTTCACCAAGAGCTACTCAACAAGCAAATGCACGGAAACTTTCACACAAATGTAGAAAAACAGTCCTTGTCGAAGGAGAAAACTTTTGCGTTCCTCAAATCATCAGGGCTCAATTCAGGTACAGAGGGCTTTATTTATACATGCCAGGACGGTGTAATCTCCACCTTAGCCTACCGTGCCCGTACTTTATGTCAAGATGTTCCCAGTGATGGGTGCAGAGCGTGTCATGCACACGCTGAGTACCTAGAACATATACTATCGGGATGTCCGACCCATTCAGGAACAAAGTATATCTATAGACATAATGCGGCCCTATGAGTACTTTATTACCACCTTTGTCGCTCTTACGGTGTTGGTCGCGACCCTGCCCTGGTGAGCGCTCCAATGGATGTAGAGTCAATTGTCCGAAACGAGAAGTGCCAGGTTTTCTGAAACTACGAATTTCGGGCAGCTGTCTCCGCTGCGCACTCGAGGCCTGACATTGTTCTCCAAGACTTCGAGAAACGAACTATATTCGTGATCGAATTCTCGGCTTCGTCCGAATACAACATCACTGTAAAGGAGAAGGAAAAGGAGGAGAGGTATCAAGACCTTAAAAGGGAGCGGCAACGACTGTACCCAAAATATTCGGTACGAATAATTGTCCTTGTGATAGGTGCTCTCGGAGGTGCGAAATTATTACTGGTTCGCTTGCCAAAAATATGCCAAGGCACTTGCGAGATGGATGCAGAAAGCTGTCATCCTTGGGTGGCTTCGTGTACTCAAGACACACGAGGGTTTCGTCGGCCTGTCGTTGTGATTTCGACGTGCCCTGTGACCACCCATCTCACGGATGTGAGACGTGGCCATAGGTGTATTTTACCGCGGTTCTACTGGGGGCTATTGACATTTTCTTTTAGATGGCAGTTGCTCTGAGTGGTACCCTGCGGTGATTTCTTAACTTTTTTTTGAATTCAATATATATATATGGAGCATTTTCCGTGAAATCAGCCACCCCCCCCTCACACTTTAATTTTTGAGATAAATGGACCCTATAGGGCTCAAAATTTTTGTCGGAGCTTCTGCTTTTTAGTGCCGTATGGTACTTTATGATTTTAAAGATGGCGGACCAATAATGGCCGCCACAAGAAAAAAACTTCTGAATTTAATCTCTTATTTTTGATCTGATTCTTTCAAAAACATAATTTTTACTCTTGCAATTCACTTTTCAAGTCTTTTTGGGGTCGCGAATTACGAATTTTCTATCTGTCTAAAAAATTTCAACATGGCGAATCCAAGATGGGCGCTGAAATGTGTAAAAATCATGTTGTCTCATATAAGTACAAGTTAGGTATGCAATAAAGGGTTTTCGCGGTCGCTGATTACGAATTTTGTATTCTTCTTTGAAAATTCCAAGATGGCGAATCCAATATGGCTGCCGAAATGTGTAAAAATCATTTCATGTCATAAAAGTCCAAGTGGGGTATGCAATAAAGGGTTTTCGTGGTCGCTGATAACGAATTTCATTTTCTTTTAAAAAAATTCTAAGATGGCGAATCCAATATGGCTGCCGAAATGTGTAAAAATCATCTTATGTCATAAAAGTACGAGTTAGGTATACAATAAAGGGTTTTCGTGGTCGCTGATTACGAATTTTGTATTCTTTTTTAAAAATTCTAAGGTGGCGAATCCAATATGCCTGCCGAAATTTGTAAAAATCATTTTATATCATGAAAGTACGAGTTGGGAATGCAATAAAGGGTTTTCGTTGTCGCTTATTACGAATTTTGTATTACTTTTTAATAATTCCAAAATGGCGAATCCAAGATGGCTGCTGAAATGTGTAAAAATCATTTTATTTCATTAAAGTACGTATTGGCAACGGCCATACCACGCTGGAAACACCAGTTCCCGTTAGATCACTGAAGTTAAGCAGTGTTGGGCGCGGTTAGTACTTGGATGGGTGACCGTTCGAGAATAATACTACTGCGTTGCTGTTGGCGGTCGTGGGTGTGGTGAGCCCACACTTGTAGTTATTTACTACAAGAAACTATCCACCTAGGAACACTACCCGACTCGGGTAGTTGTCACGCATACCCCTAGAGGCTCGCCGAAAGGGAAAATGGCTTAATGGTATAAAAAAAAAAAAAAGTACGTATTGGAAATGCAATAAACGGTTTTAGTGATCGCTGAATACGAATTTTGTATTAGTTTTAAAAAATTCCAAGATTTCTGATTCAAGCTGACATACATTTTGTACTTGGCCCTGAAAAGGGCTGGTTTATATACTTACAGTTTCTTATCTGATTGTTTTTACCTGTCTTCGTACACTGACCATTTTATTTCATTCTTTTCCTTCGAATACCTTTTCATGTACACATACATACATGTATATTGCTTCAGATGTTAATATTGAATCATTTGACTTTGCAGTAAAACTTGCTCTGTAAGGTTATCTTTTAGTGTTTGCACCACGACCATCGTACGCACTCTTACCATGAGCAGTTGTAAAATAATGCCACTCAGCTTCAATATCAAAATCTTTCTTATGAAGAACCAAATTCGCGATCTGGGATCTATTTTTAAAGTGTTGCTTTGCTCCATCAGATAAATAAATCATTTTTGATCTAGAACTGCATGAAATTCAGGAGCAAATGACAATGTGTGTGATCGTCTTATGTTTCAAAGAAAAACGATGGAATAAAATGGTCAATGTACGGAGACAAGTAAAAAAAATCAGATAAGAAACTGCAAATATATGAAACGGCCCTTTTCAGGGCCAAGAGATGTACAAGACCGATTGCGCAACCTCCTCGTGGTGCACATTAGGTAACGCTAATGCCGACAGCACATAAACAGTTAAATCAATGCTATATCTTCTGGATACTTTTAGTAGCACTAAAAAATGTATTGCAGCTTGAATCAGAAATCAGCGACCCCGAAAACCCTTCATTGCATATGCAACTTGTACTTTTATGACATAAGATGATTTTAACACTTTTCAGTGGCCATCTTGCATTTGCCATCTTGAATTTTTTCAAACTAATACAAAATTCGTAATCAGCGACCACGAAAACCTTTTATTGCATACTTAACTCGTACTTTTATCACAAAAATTAAGTGAAGTGTAAAGGGAGGATCCATGGCGACGAGGGGAAGAAGCCGAGTCTACGGATAGAAGAGAGGAGGTGATGGAAAAAGTAGAGGGTGAAGGAAAAGAAGAAGAAGTACGCGGAGCAACGAGGTTTCCACAAAAGTGGGAAGAGGACGTAAAGACAAAAGAAGGAAGAAAGGAAGAAAGAAAGAGGAGAGAATATCATTATGGAACGTATTAGGGCTAATGAATAAAGATGAAAGATTCTGAGAAGAGGTGAAAAATGGGATGTAGTGACATATGAATAAGTAATAGCTTTCCATTAAAGAAGGCACTTAAAAAAATGTATATTCCAACATGTTAAAAACGAGTGCTGAAAATTATGAAATGTTGTCGGCAGCGTATTCTCTAGTTTGCAGAAGCGACTCATTGTTTTCTTGCGAAAGAGTTTTTTTTTTGTGGAGTAATGTTAGTAGGAAGTGCGAAAATTGCAGATGCAACTTTTCTGAGAGAGGTGGAAGCACAAAATACATTCCACCATATCCGCGGGATATTTAAATTAGCTGTCCAAAGAAAATCATCCATATTTTGCCATCATACGCAGGCTCACCCGTCACCATGGCCCGATCTTTATTCGTTTTCGTTGTGCGGGTATGATCAGAACGCATTATCGTCTTTCCTAAAACTTTTATTAATTTGTGTTCGCGATTTCCCAAGAATGGACAAATCGCCATCCCAAAAGGTCGTTGAACAATCGAGTTCACCAACAAAAGCTCAGTTAATTTCTCAAATGCAAGTTTTACAAGAACAATACACGCGTACCGAAACTAGCCTCAAATTGCTCGTGTCGCGTCATAGAAGTTCGGAATCGCGTCACGGGAAAGAGAACATCGCTATCATCAGTATTCGCCAGAGCGTCATCGTCGTCGTGAGCGGAGTTATGCCATTGTTGAAGCAGGAGGTTCAAGATCCACCAGACGCGCAGAGCGTACCCCGAGAGATACGTCAGATCTTGATCTAAAAAAGCGAGCAAACAGACGGCAGAAGCGATACCCTAGAGGTTCGACCGCCGATTATTCGAGTTCCAGAAGACGCGAAGAGCGTACCCCGAGATGGACGTCAGATCGTGATCTGAAGAATCGAGCAAGCAGACGGCAAGAGCGATACCCTAGAGGATCGACCGCCGATTATTCGAGTTCCGAAATGTCTCGCTCTCGTTAACCGAGAGTAAAAAATCGTGCCGCTGAGCATTCGCCCTCGAAGTGACCTTCTCAAACACGTAAGTTTCCGGAAACAATAGACAAATTTCCTGACGAGCCAGAAAAGATTAACGAAGATCTTGTTGACCCGGAAATCATGGATCTCGTTGGCGATGTTCCGGACCAAATGGTGGAAGGTCCTCCTTTGCATTCGTTTTTAGCGAAACCATGGCCAATCATTGTGCAAAAAAGTTGTCAAAGGAGACGAAAGAAGAACGTTTAAAGAAATACCCAACGCTATCTAATTATCCTTTGCTCACGGCACCAATTCTGAATCCAGAAATCCAGGCAATCTTGGGAAACTCTTGAACAAGTAAAGACAAGTACAGAAAATTAGCCAGGAACAGACTGCGTTGATTTCAAGCGCCATTAGTCTGGCTTTGTCAAAGGTAATGTCAAGAAAGAAGAACGAGGCAGACGCCTTGGTCTTGGACGTCAGTCGCTTGATCAATTTAGTCGATGACGCAGGACGTTCATGCGCTGAGGCTTTTTTTTGTGCATAGAAAACTAGAAAATATTTCGTGGCCCAGGGCAGCAATTATTCTGATGCGGTGAAGGCTTTAATAAAGGGAAGCATCTCGGACACCTCCCTCCCGGGTAAAGATTTCGGTGACAGATTAAGAACAGCCGAAGCGTCGGAGGAGGCCGGCAAAGAGATGCTGTCTCAAGACTCATATACACGTAAGAAAAGCAACAATAAGTTCAAAGGATCCTGCATTCAGCCCAGATAAGATGCCACAAGGGATTTAAACTTCCGAGCTCCAGCCACGAAGAATTATATAAAATTTACTCAGAGGACTGGAGCAGCGAAATCTTGGAGTCGAAACAACAGTAGCAGCAACAGTTACAGAAGCAAGCAGAATCAACACCATCGTCGTTAAAAGTAAGTGAAGCAGGAAAATTAAAATATTTCCTCCCCTTGTGGCAGAATATCGCAACAAATGAGCTCGCCCTTCAAGCTGTAGAAGCACATAAAATTCCTTTTTCAAGAAAGCCTTTAGGATACTAGTTATTACCCGAACCTGCATTATCACTCTCTGACCAAAAACATTGTTTACAGCAGATTGATAAGTATTTCAAAAAAGGAGCTACTGCAAGGGTAAAAACTTGCAAAGATCAATTTCTTTCTTCCTTTTTCTTAGCTGACAGGTCCAATGGAGAAAAAAGATAAATTTTGAATTTAAAGAGACTTAATCAGTTTGTCGTAACGTATCATTTTAAAGTGGAAGATTGGAAAACCATAACTCGCCTTATGTCTCCATGTTATTTCCTAGCTTTGATATATCTGGAGGAGGCTTATTTCCTAGTTGCAGTGCACCCAGACCACTGAAAGTACCTTCGTTTTTAATTTCAGCAACAACTTTACGAGTTTAAAGTCCTTACCTTTGAGTTGTGTTCGGCCCCATTCATTTTCACCAAAATCTTGAAATTTCTGCCTATTACCTGGACGATTTCCTCCTTCTCGGAGATTCGAGAGCTGAATGCGCAAGAAATATGGATGAAACTAAGTCGTTGCTAGAGTGCCTTGGGTTTATTATCAACATTAAAAAATCTCACATGGTTGCAGTTCAATCAATAAAATTTGTAGGTTTCGTATTGGATTTGAAAAGTTTCACCATGAGTCTTCCAGACGAAAAGAGACAAAGAATTCTCAAATTGGCTATATCGTGGATAGTATTCTTAGTTCTTTAAAGAGCTGGATCGCTCTTGCGCGCGCCTTGCAAAATGCTCTAAAATTCAAAAAAGTCTTCCAAAGGTAGTTGAAGAATTGATTCAGCGAATCATTTTGGGTGAAAGCTGAACTGCTTTGTGATCTACTTGAACCTTTCAAAGTTTGGATTTCGGATCCGACATCTCTTGCATGAGTAAAGTGCACAGCATTCTTAAAGAATTATAAGAACATTTCTATTCAAATGCACTTTTGCCTCCTTTTCACCGCAGGAAGAAGAAGAACTTTTGAAGTCCGTGGAAGGTAGGATCTATTTTCTACTTCATCCTATTCATTTTGCTGCCGACCTTTTGGATCATGTTCTTCGAGTCAAAAATCTGAATGACAAGCAAATCTTGGAGTCACTCACATTCGCAAAGTGTTTCAAGGCCTGACACTCATGAAAGTTCATACTGTTATGTCTGAATTAAAAGAGTACTTAAAATATGACGATTCCTGGAAGGAAGATCTTTTGTGGAGCATTGCTGAGAAGACAAAAGAGAAGAACAGAGTTTGGTGGAATAGCTTATGTTGCTCAACCACCCTCAGTATAATAGCATCCGCGATACTTTCAGTACTTATCACTACATCAGCGACTGAAAGAAGCTTCAGTTTCTACAGCCACATTCACAACAGAAGGAGGAACAAATTGACTGCAGAACGAGCTTGCAAAGTTGTATTCGTTGCAATAAATACAATGATATTAAAACGGTGTGAAATCGTTTGCTACAAAATCGTTCATGAAAATGATGTACTCGATGTTAGACAATGTTCCTGCTGCGTCTAACTGCTCTTAAAAATAATAATTTTTATTTCAAAAATGCAAACAGCACGTACTTTCTGTGGGAAATACCTTTAAAAAATATATTATTTTTACTATTATCATTAATATTAAATATTACTATGAACCTTATCTATATTAGTCAACCCTACTAAAAGAAAAGTGAGAAATCGTCACAAATGGTCAGAAGTTCTGAACATTTCTGAACATCCAGACCACTCCTGATGAGCTTGACTATTTCTGAAGATATGTTAACTCACAGCTTCTCAGGTAGGCAGGTAGGCCATGCAGAAAGGATTAGCAATTAAAAATTAATCTTTTTTCAATATTGCGTATACAGATTCCAAAATTAAAAATTCAGACTCAAGTGTTTCGACGATTTCAGTTACCTAAAAATATTCCTAAAAAGTTTAAAATTAAGATAAATATAATGCACAGCTGTGCAGACTGCAGCGTGCAGTGACCAGACGGCGAATCAGTGCGCTAATATTTATATTGTTACTGCTCTATAATTCATTGAAATATGAATAAAAATGGATCACTTAACCACAGAAACGTCCAGTTTTGACATTATTTCGACGAGGAGAATGAAAAAACGTCATTATATAATTTTTAAAACCTGAAATTAATTTAAAAAATACCTATAGTACCCATTGGATGGATAAACAACTTAACTCGTTTGGTTTATTTTCAATTATTTCAATCATTTTTTCTTTTTTTTTCTCTCTAGATTGTAATACTTTCCGTGTATGAAATGATTTATTTTTAAATTAATATTTTCGTAGTTCAATAACAGCTTGAAATGTTTGAATCGATTCATCTCAAAACACGATTTTCCGAGTTAGGTTGTTTTTTTACCCAACTATTTATATATTAGTATTAATAATTAAATGTAAGTGAAAAGATACATTCATAATTAATTATAAATAACCTGGGATATATGAAAGGGCTTTATCATATAAAAAAGTAGGTCTGATAGTTACTGATATCATTCAGTGACAGTGAAATTTGTCTGGACTTATGAGAAATTCTTCTAAAAAACTTCATCATATGAATGTTAGAATTACGTATTCAATTGAAATAAATTCTACCTGAATCCAAACAAATTTTGCTATGCATTTAATACCAACGTTTTTGAGGTGTAACAATGTAAAATATTCCAGTATTTGGTTTCACTATGTTACTGATTTAATTCAGTAGCCAATTCAGCACTAATTCAAATTCAGAGGGCAAATGTTTGATTTAAGGTGTGACAATTTATGAATTATATGGCAGATTCGCAATATTTTAGACGCATTTATATTACACAGTCTAATATTGTTTAGAATAATAAATGTATGATAATGCTCTAAATGTTCAAATTTGTTCGTGCATACTTGGTTCCTTTTTTTTTCAATCCAAAATTTTTTAATATAGGTAATTTCAAATTAGACATCTACATAAATGTTCAAAATCAATAAAATACAAAATTTGTCTAAAATATGCACTCATTTGAAATACATAGAAAAATCGAAAAATGCGTTATTAGATACAGTACTTCTTTTTATTGTTTTGAAGCATCGAAACACTAAGTGCCCGTATAACAAAGTGCAAGCATTTTTAACAAGTAAACAAAATTATAAAAAGCAAACATGTTCAAACAAAATTACCAAAGTATAGTATGTATTAGACTTGAAATAAGCATTCAAAGTAATAACATTTGTCTTCAATTTTTTACTCTTATTTTGATTTTATTCATTTATTTCAACATGTCTTTATTTACGTTTTCAAATTGAACAGATTTTAATTAGAGATCTTAAAAACTACATTATTTGGAATTAGGCATTTGAAACTGAGTAATTCTAAATTCAAAAATCGATCTCATTCATTTAACAGTTCAAACTGTCAGCTTTCAAAATTCATCAGCTTAGAGTTTTTAATAATTACAATTACTCGATTTAAAATTTGAATGGCGAACATTGAAAAAAAATTCAATTGGAAATTAAAAATCTATTCTATGAAAAAAGAAATTCAGTAGTATTATCGGATATTTCATGTCTTCAAAAATTACGTCCGTCGTTTTCCGTTATCCCGGTTTATTTATCATGGTTCATGCTTGGCTCTAAATGACTTTGACTACTTACGGCTGACGTAAATCGGTTCTACTACCTCGGAAATGTATAAATTAAACTGTATTGGAGGGTTTATATAAAAGAGATTATGATTAATTACAATTAAATTCAAATTTTGTTGAGTTTAGTTTGATCCAAGTAAACTTCTCAAGCGTGAACATAATTTTTGATGACGTTTAAATTGACTCAAAAAGTAAATGTTGATTATAGGGGAACATTATTAAAACATAATTATCTTCAGTGGAATAGTATTTCAACAACTGAAAATTTAAAAAAATTCTATACTAGAATTCTTTATTGTATAATGAATTAAGCAACAAATATAAATAAAATGATAGAATAAGACATTGAAAGTGCAATAAATTCTACGATTAGTAGATGTACAATAACGTTTGAGTTTAAAAAATATTATTCCAATGTTTTAAGAAATTTGGATTTTAGTTACTTTTGATCGCACCATATCACAGGATTGCTTGTTTCTTTCGCTTGAAAATAATATCTTGTAATATATTGAATCTTTGATCACAGACAACGTCTTGATGGGGTATTCTTTCAAGTGGCAGGCCAGGCAAACGATGAGAATGAAAGCATATCGAATTATAGGTTGCTTTAGGTAGTTAACTATGCTGACATCAAAACTGCACACAGTAAGGTTCATTTATAATTAACTGGAACAGGCACGAAAGTCGCTAAAATTTCCTGGATAAGAGATAATTACTTCTTCTTCATAAATCGATCATCTCAAAATGTATAGGACGAGAAGCGGAAATTTGGTTCATGCTCATCAAATTTCTTTGACCTTTAGTTATTGAGACCTTACCTTTGTAGGCTCTATTTAAAATGTCTACACTGAGAAAAAAATCTCGAATCAAAGAAAATTGACTTGTTTCAATGAAATGATCGTACTGAATACGTCTTACGAAACATTCGCCAATACAAAGAAACGGTTTTATCTGAACCAAAAGTAGGATATTATTATTAAAAATAAATATCCATATAAATCCGTGAAATATTAACCAAAGTAATTGAAGTCCATCAGCTGAAGTAAATGTTTTCTCCTACATTTTACCAAATATTTCTTGGCAACAAAGAAATGGTTTTTTAATTTGAAGAAACTTAATGTAATCCGAAGATGCAATATATTGTTCAGAATTAGCATGTAACAAAGTTGATAAAATATTAACTGATTCAAAGAACCAAGTCCTTGAGTCAAAGAATAGTGAGAATTATTTTTCCAAAAAGAAAAAAAAACGTAATTTATGAAAATAAAAGGAACTTAAAATAAAACATGTATCCAATTGACCTACAAAAATACCACCATTTTTTTAAAATTGCAATAGTTGAAATATAAAAATTTTAATGAAGCATTTGTTCAGAAGTTGAATATACTTATTATAATAATGATTACTGGGAACGGTTAAACAGCCATACGCCACCTGGTGTCACGAACATTTTAATTTGATCAACCAAAATTTGCACCTGTTATCCATCTAATTATGGAGACATGATCGCTCTTTTCTCCTAAGGAGTGAAAAAACCGAACCCTTGCTCTATTTTTGGCTGTGATCTGCACAGCGCGTCAAAATCCGGAATTGACTTTCACCGCGATACTTTAAAAAAGCCGATATGACAATTAAATATACAACACGAAGGAATAGTAAGGAGTAGTATCCCAATAAGTGGGGAGTGGGACGAGCGACGTCCAAGAATTCGTCAATGCTGGCCACGAATGAAAACTTGAAAGCAAGACCGTGCACATGCGCACTGGTGGTTGCCATGCCAACGACGTCAACACGCGTTTGAAGTTTTGAACTTGTGTCATGGAGTCATGTGATCTCTCATCTCCTTTACTCCCGCGACAGGTGTGCGAGTGAGTGCCAGTCCATGGCAACCGCTCCGTGATGACAACGACTGCAGCAAATTGAGGTTATATCAATGTTTTGAAAAAAATTTAAAAGAAAATTACAAATTTAAAAAGATTAAAAAAAATGTAATATGAAATGTAAATTTTTGAAGATTCTGAAATAGAATTTTTAAGCTTTTTAAGGATTTTCAACAATTTCATGATAATGAAAAATTTTACTTCAGACTACTAGGAGAATTTAAAGTGATTTTTTATTTTAAAATTTTTTTGAGAGAATATTTCAAAACATTCACCGCAGTCGAAACTCAAGGCGCTTTGTACAGCATGATCGGTCTCCTTATTATTACTGCGTGACTTGTGTATTGAACGAACATAAACAAGCGAACATTACCTACATAATTATGCATCGAGATGTCAAAATATAAAATAGGGGAGTGGGTATAACACGTGACTGCGAAAATAGCTCTGCGTATGTGCAGGATCTTGCTTCCAAGTTTTCATTCGTGGCAAGCATTAACGAATTCTTGGACGGCGTTCGTCCCACCTCTGCTTACCAAACACATAGGGTGATATCACTCCTTGCTATTCCTTCGTGATATACAAGTAAACTTGGACAAATTGAAGTAGTCGACAGAATAAATATTTGGGAAATAGTTTTGAGAATGGGGAAGGCAGTGGCACCAAATATGCTAGCTTTCTCGCGTCATTTCGTAAGAAGACTACTCGTTCTACACAGGGCCGCAGGTAAGTCTAGAATCTGTTTGTTTTATTATTTTATAGTTTTATATTATTTTTTAAATTTATTATCTTATCATTTTTTAAAGTTTTTTTTTGTTATGGAAATATAACTGCATTCGCATGCATATCAACTGTATTATAAAGCTCGCCCATTAACTAACCTTAAATTTTTACCTTTGTTGTGTAATGCTTTGCTAATAATACATAATTATATATATTCAGATTTGATGGAAACAGGAATTCAAAACTAACCGTAGTAAAAAAAAAACTCTGAAAAAAGAAAACAATGAATTTCAAAAATGATTTTAAAAAACTATAAAATAGTATAACAATTAGATTCCAGACTTACCTGGCATTGTGTTCAACGAGTGTAGTCCTCTTACGAAATGACGCGAGCAAACTATAACATATTTGATGTAACTTTATTCCCCTTTATCAACACTATTTTCCAAAATATTTGATTTGTCGACTACTTTAATTTGTCCATGTTTATTTGCATACTTATTTGTCATAACGGCTTTTGAAACAATTCCGGATTTTTACGCGCTGTGGTATAGGCCATAGGGACCTAATCTACCTTTCCTATAGTGCTGCTGCCACCGGAAATTGCGGCGATCCTCGCAGAAGTAAAGTGAGCATGGTTTGAAATCCATTGGGAACAATACAAAATAAGTTAAGATTATGAATACTGTCATATCATAAGTCATACGCATTTCGAAAAAATTATATGGGATTTAGAACAAATTTATGTGAGGTAAAAAAATTGTTCAAAGCGTGTACGACTTACCTGTACTCTCTAAATCTGAATCAGCGATAAGTATACCGCTAATTCAAATCAGCGTATATACGCTGCTGAAGCAGCGAAATTTAGCTGCTGATCAGTGACATTTCACTAATTAGCAGCTGAATTTCGCTGATTTGCTAGCGTATATACGCTGATTTGAATTAGCGGTATACTTATCGCTGATTCAAATTTAGAGAGTATGGAAGCATTTGATCATTTTACTTTACTTTGCATTGCCTCCAGTGGATTTCAACCTTCGCTCACATCACTTTCGTCACGTTCGCCGCAATATTGTTCGGTGAATCAGCGCCATCGAAAGATGGATTAGGTCCCTATTACAGATTACAGCCAAAAACAGAACAAAAGATTCGGCTTCTAGACTCCTTAGAAGAAAAGAGAACTTCTATCTCCAGAGTTAGGTGAGCAACAGGTTCAAAATTTCGTGTAACAAATTAAAATTTTTGTCTTACTGGTTTATTTACACTTTTCCCATGGGCTTCGATAGCCGAATACTTACTCTTTCTAGTTCTGATTTTTGTCACTAGGTGGCGAAATGGTCGACCACCATTCCCAATAAGTTAAAATTATTTTTTAAATAATAATTTCTTGTTTTTTTACGGGGCTAATAAAAATTGTCATAATATTTCAAGCACATAGTCAGTGCTGATGCGGAGAACAGCGAAAGCATAGTAGTATCAAGCGACATACCTAGATCATTACAGGTTTTTATTATAACCATGGTGAAAATTAGTAGCTATAACTTGAGAAGTAATTTTTATTGCGAAATAATATCCTCTGTGAAACCTAGTGGTTTTTGTGAACTACATATACTGATAGTTGCAAATCAGAAATTTACTATCGAAAGAAATCTTAATTTAGAATGATCCATTTCCTTTTGATGAACTAATTAATAAAAGTTTCTGCCAACGCGGGATTCATGAACATTTCATTTCAAACAAATGTCGTTTGCAATTATATGATTGTATAATTGGAACCAATATGCGGAAAGTTTAAAATTTTAAAGTACTTATTCCAGCGAAATGCTAATTTATTCATTTAAAAAAAGTATTTCCTTTGTTCTCTTAAATGTTTGTCCGAATTCATTAATTACATATTTTTTATTCAGAAGACGATTTCTTTCAATGAAATAGATCAATATTCAATTTCAAAATGTGTATTTTTCAAATGTATATAATTCTTCAATTGCGAAAATCGTGTCAACTCGTAGCATCGGACCAATATTTTTTTCAATTCGAGGAATAATTATATATCTGGAAAAAGTATTTCTTTCGCTCGAAAAAACCTGAAACACTTGATCCACTAATGAAAAAATTACCTACATTAAGTACGTATTTATCACTTCAAAGAATAGACTTAATTCAAATGATAAAATATTTCTTAGGGCGTGAAAAGCAGATTCAAAGAAACCAGGTTTTAAGCTCCCAAGAAATCATTTCTCTGACTTAATAATTTTCACACATCACAGAAAAAACTTAGTGTAAACTTTACCCGGATTTCAGGGTAAAGATCACCCGCAACAAAAATTACCCCATGTGGGTAAACTTTCCCTGACGTCTCGGTATTTTTCTGCTTTTGCCCACACTTGTAAGGAACTCTTGACAGCTCTAACGATTCGGCAAGTCAGCCTTCATGAAGCCGCACTTATCCGGTTCGCCTGTTACATCAACCATCAGCTAACTTCAACAACTTCAGACAACTTTTATGAGAACAAAAGACAGTTTCTGCCCATCGAGGGTAATATTTGTGTTTCACCAATACGAACAGGTAAAAATACTGACAAGGAAGGTATCCCAGGTGTCCCTCGCCGATTTGATTCTCCCTGATATATGTTGTAGTACTCGAAAAACTAAGCGACAAGTATTTTTTTTTATCGGCGGAAAAACACTCTAAGGGGGTGGAACAGCCCCTCAACGATAGGGGTCGCAAGTGTCGATTGTATAGTTTTGTGTATAAAAACAAAATTGATTTCGACCAAACCTACTGGGAAAGTTTCCTTGTGATGAAAGATGACTAACGTAATTTTCTCAAAGAAAAATTGGAAAATTAAGGGGGTGAACCACCCCTACATATTTTTAAAGTTGTGCTGAAAATTCATAAATTCACAGAAAAAATTTGGAAAAAATATATTTTGCACTTGAGACGAAAACAAAGTTGACGTGTTTCGCAAAAAAAATTGTGCAAAAATTAATGGGGGTAACTACCCCTAAACACTTTTTGTTCTGTGTTTATGATAATATATAGTTTCCGTACACAAAAAAATTGGGAAATTAGTTTTATAACGAAGGAAGTAAAATAGAGTCCATCCAACATGAATAAACAAATTACGTGGGGATATACCACCCCTACATATTTTTAAAAATGTGCTGGAAATTGCTAAATTCACAGGAAAAAATTTGAAAAAAATATATTTTGCACTTGAGACAAAAATAAAGTTGCCGTGTTTCACAAAAAAAAATTTGTAAACAAATTAATTGGGGTAGCTACCCCTAAACACTTTTTATTTTGGGTCTATGACAATATAAACTTTCCATACACAAAAAAATAAGGAAATTATTTTTATAACGAAGGAAGTAAAATAGAGTCCATCCAACATGAATAAAAAAATTACGCGGGGGTGAACCATCCCCTAATTATGTAGAAAATAGCAAAATAAGTCTAAAATAAAGCCAAAAAATCAGAAGAAAATACATGTTGCACACAATGTGAGTCCCCGTTCCGGAACTTCACAGAATTTTTGAAGTCACTTTACGCATGCAGGATTTTTTGAGTGAAGAAATTGGTTTAAATTTGAACCGAGTGCAGTGTTATTGTATGAAAAATAGTAGTGAAAGGCGAAATGAGTAAAGCGGCTCACAATTACAAAATCATGGATTTTCGAAATATTTAATTTCGTTATATTGGTCCCAATATTGCTAATCTTGATATTTTTCTGTCATATTTCAATTTTTCGAGTTGGAAACCATAAACATAGACATATACATAAAAATGCACTTACTTTCAAAACATTTGATCCACCATATTGGATCCGCCATTTTGAATTTCGGAATTCTGTTGCCAAAATTTGGATTCAGCGACCCCAAAAACCCCTGCTCTGTATACACTGTTGATTTGCCCTAGTTCTATGAAACCGTTCACTTCAAGTTGCAATTGCTGCGCTCGGTTCGAATTTAAACTAATTTCTTCACTCAAAAAATCCTGCGTGCGTAAAGTAACTTCGAAAATTCTGTGAAGTTCCGGAACGGGGACTTACATTGTTTGCAACATGTATTTTCTTCTGACTTTTTAGCTTTATTTTAGACTTATCTTGCTATTTTCTACATAATGAGGGGGTGGTTCACCCTTGCGTAATTTTTTCATCCATGCTGGATGGACTCTATTTTATTTCCTTCGTTATAAAAATGATTTCCCTAATTTTTTTTGTGTATGGAAAGTTTATATCATCATAGACACAAAATAAAAAGTGTTTAGGGGTAGCTACCCCCATTAATTTGTTTACAAATTTTTTGTTTGCGAAACACGTCAACTTTATTTTTGTCTCAAGTGCAAAATATATTTTTTTCAAATTTTTTCCTGTGAATTTAGCAATTTTCAGCACATTTTAAAAAATATGTAGGGGTGGTTTACCCTCGCGTAATTTTTTCATTCATGTTGGATGGACTCTATTTTACTTCCTTCGTTATAAAACTACTTTCCCAATTTTGTTGTGTATGGAAACTATATATGATCGTAAACACAAAACAAAAAGTGTTTAGGGGTAGTTACCCCCATTAATTTTTTCACCATTTTTTTTTTTGCGAAACACTTCAATTTTATTTTCGTCTTAAGTGCAAAATATATTTTTCCACATTTTTTCTGTCAATTTATGAATTTTTAGCACAACTTTAAAAATATGTAGGGGTTGTTCACGCCCTTAATTTTTCAATTTTTTTTGAGAAAATTACGTAAGAAATCTTTCATCACGAGGAAACTTTCCCAGTAGGTTTGGTCGAAATCAATTTTGTTTTTATACACAAAACTATACAATCGACACTTGCGACCCCTATCTTTGAGGGGCTGTTTCACCCCCTTAAAGTGTTTTTCTACCGATAAAATAATATATATATCACCAAAGAAATAATTTGTTTTAGTTAAGGCATAACTTTTTTGCCTGTTAACAATATTCATTAAACTGGAGTAGCCAAATCCTTGGTATTGTCACGTACTACGCCGTGACTATATATATATGTATGCATAATT
>CAKNXH010028261.1:0-17809 GCA_932178445.1 Andricus quercusramuli | reverse complement strand
GCATTGAAAAAAATTCTACAATCGCGATTTTCAAAGGCGAAGACGATCAAACAAACACGTACGTTTCATTCCTATCAGCCTGATGCCAAAAGCAACAAAATATTGCAGACAAAAAAAGGAGTTACGATTGTAATTATAATTATTATAATTGCACGTAAAACTACCCTTTTTTATCATTTCATTGAATGCACACATTTTTTTACGAAAATTGTAGGAATTTCTTCGTAATTATTGAATAAACCATATTAAAATGATTGCTGTGTTTTACTATTGAAAAATATTTTGACCTCCTTATGATGGAAAATCACGAGAATAATATGGATATTTCGAGTCCCACGATACCTGAAGGCGCGTGAGTCTGAACGTGCTTGACCAGCGCTGGAGGTCGAAGCGCGGTGACAAAAAAATCAATAACTATTGAACTACTGCAGAATACAAACTTTTCTTTTCACGAAAATTTTTAAAGGATATTGTAGAATCTATTGGAACATGGAAGAATTCTTTCACAGGTGTAGAAATTTAATTAATTTTTAATTGTTTGAAACAAACGATTATTTAAACAAAAAAAATATTCATTACTACCGAACAATTTTGTAGCGTAAAGTATAGGGTAGTTGTACCTAATTTGGCACACCCTAACTGTTTTTCCCCATAGCAGCTCTGTTCACAGGTAAGTCCATCCGAGGAAATGCTAAATATTACCAGCGGTGTCCTGTCTTTGACGCCTGAATCCCAAATCGCTGTGAAAAAATCATGCTGGAAATTATTCTACAATGAGTGAGAAAACCCAAAATCACGATTTCAAAAAAAATGTTCCCAATTCCGCCTACCAGGTGTTCCTGAAACCGCCTGGTAAGCGGAATTAGGAACATTACAGACACACGGGTAAAAATATTTGGTCTTGATTTTGTCTTGGGTAAAGACGAATCCAAGACAATTCCAAGTCATTCTGTATGTCTAGCTCGTGAGACGGAGCCATACTTGTTTTTGATGTCTTAAGGGTCATCACTAATCCGCTTTAAACTTGATAGAATGTTTATATTATTTATCTTCATGGTACTTAGTGTTTGTGTGTTAATAATTTCATTTATCTGCAATAATTATGTTGTTTGGATGGCAAATCTAAAAATGTTGTCCATTTTTTCCTATCTCCAACAGTTCACTAGATATTTCTAAAAAATTACAGTTTTAATCTCTTCATCAAAAATTTTATATGCCTGCAGTTGTTGAGGCAGGCAGGTTCCGAGTTTCTTATTTAAAAATTATTTATTACAAAATTACAAGTTTAATTGGTTGTAAAATTTCAATCCTCAGCAGATGTCAACTGCTTGGTCCTCACCTAGCTACCTGATTCCTCACCAAAAAAACGATATTCTAATTTTAACAATTTCCCACTATGTTTAAGAATATTTGCAACCTAAATAGGCGCCAAGAATATATTCTTAATATACGATGGAGGCCCTCTTACCTTAAGAATATATATGCTCGTCTAATTGTAAGAATTCCCCACTAAGTTCAAGAATAGTTGCATCCCTAATCTGTCGCAGTAATTGTATAATAAGTGACGAGCTCGAAGAAATTCAACCAATTCTGAGGATAAATCGCATGTGCACATCTCTAACTCTATCTCTTTCCCTTTGCAGAGAACGTTAAAGTGAGAAAAGTTTGATGTCACACGCCAACGAATAAATAATGTAGAGAGATTATGTCTCGGTATGGCACAACGGTATTCAACCTCACTGTCACATCAGACCTTTCTCACTCTTAACTTTTTCTGTAAAGACAAGCAGATGGATGTGCACACGCGATTTATCATTAGAATTGGTTGCATTTCTTCGAGCTTGTCACTTATTACGAATTCAAAAAACTGATCGAAAATCACGTCTCACAAAACATTAAAAGAAATGATTGAACAGAGCAAGGCGCATTTCGTCCTCTGGTTAGAAGATAATCTTAAATTGAGAATTTCGTTTACTTCATTTAGAATATTACTAAGAATATGCCTGTAAGAATATGACAATCTTAATATCAGAATATCGTTTCTTCGGTGCTGGAAATGGCAGGCCCTGCCGGTGGGGTCCATTGTTTATAGAGGTCGGAGTATAATGGACAATAAAATTTACAAACTAAAACTTCTTTACTTTTGACCCTGGCAAATGCTGAAGCCACAAATTGCAATATAATTTTCTTTAAGAGCAATTCGGTATATTTATCAGGACTTACACTTCTTGTCTTGAAACAAGTCAACCTGGTCTAGTCTTGGCACAGTCAACAGTCATAAATTCAAGCAAAGTCTGTATATCTCCAATGTCTAGCTGGTGAGACGGAACCAGACATCATGGTCCTAAAGACATATTGAAGACATTTAAGACAAAATCAAGACCTAATATTTTTACCCGGGCACGTTCTAGGTAGTGCTGAGCCAATGGTTCAGCTCCATAAGAAGCTCGATTATGCTTTTTAGACATCTGTAAGTTGATATAGAAGTGGTAAGAAATGATTTCCAGCATGTTCCTATTTCCGCCCAGTTGGCGTTTGGTACACTTACCCTTCGTAATGGAAATTTTCATAACTCAACTATTGAATTTCGATAAAACGTTGGCGAGTAATAAATTTGTGAAGAAAAAAAATGATCAAACACTTCGATTGTTAATAACTTTGAAAGAAATTAATTTTTTGAAAAAACATTTCAGAGTAGTTATTTTGATATAAAAACGAATCGAGAACTTTATAAATTGATTCAAAATAGAACTATCGATTTAAAAGTGGCACACTTGAGATATTTTGACTGAACTGAAAGTTTCAATTCAGTCGCTTAAAAGAATATTGCAAAGCAAAAAATAATGATTATTTATGGAATTTGTTAATGTATAATTAATAGAAAATATAAAGAAGTTAGTAATAGAATATAATTCCCTCCGGAAAAAAAAATTTTAATTATGCACATGAAAATTATGTGAATAAGTCAAATATATTGAATACATTTTGATGAGGTCGATTCTGAGTTAATACATACCATTGGAAAAATTGAATTAATAAAATGAACTAAATACGTTCAGTTCACTTCTTAAATACATTTATTTCATTTATTATCACATCAAATTAGCATCTGCTAATAAAATAAAATAAAAAACTAATTTGACTTGTATGATATATCGAAATCTAAATTAGTTATTTTCGAATTTTCAATTCAGTTTCAGAGTATCTGGGCGGATCGAGAGGTGTGATAAGAGTTACTGGCAGCTTTTCAAGCCCGTCCGGTTCAGAGGAAATGGGTGGAACGAGGTTCACCAACCAAGGATTGGCTTCCAACCTGGTTCCTCCCACCATTTCATCCTTCATATATAGAACTAACAACGATTTTCTTTACTCCTCCCACACACTCTCACACATTATAGAAAAAACCGAATTGAATTTTTGTTGCGGATAATTTTCAAGTAGATAAAGTTGAATGTTTTCGCATCGGAAAAAAACAAGATGCAACAGAGTTGACATGGCAACCATTTCCAATGTGGTGGGTAAATTTTAAAACGCGAAGGCAATTTTTGTTGCAGGTGAATATTACTCTAAAATCACAGTAAAGATTCCATTTTCTTCTCTCTGTGATAACAAAAAAAAATAATTGAAAATAAACTCGTCTTGTAGGTAAAGCAATGTACTTGTTTGTGTTCGGTTTCCTAGCAACGAAGATATTTTCTTTAATTTTATCATCGAACCAAGAATATACCTATACGGACGAATACTTAGGATGCGAAATTTCTTAATGGTATCAGGTTACCCGTCAACAATATTTAAGCTTCTGAGTGGTTCCTATGTTGTTGCTTAGCAACAATATAGGAATACTCGTCTACTGCACTGGATCCGCGATGATCAAAGGACACCTTTATATTTTGATAAGATTTTTGGGGTTCTGTCATATACTGCGTGCTGTGTCAAGATTACTACTTGAAACATGGATGGCGGTGCAAAAATAACTCACATTAGTTGAGGTATACTACTTGGCACGCATTATGATAGTTGAATTGGCTGCTCGCATGTCAGAAAACTATTTTGGAACTATTTATTACATTCTCATTGTAATGAGAAGGCATTGGTTTTATGTAAAATTTGACTTGGTCGGTTTTCATCAAATTTCCACGTTTTGAGACCCTCTGAGTCAGAAAAAACGATTTTCACGAAGGTGTCTGTCTGTCTGTCTGTAGTCTGCAGTCTGTAATCTGTAGTCTGTCTGTAGTCTGTAGGCAAGATAACTTTCGAAAAAATAATAAGATTGGAGTGTACTTTGGCACACTTTTTCAGGGCCTGAGAAGAAAGAACAAGTTCGTTAACTAGCTAATTTGGATCAAAATCCAAAAAGTTATAGCATTTTGAAAATTTTTTGGACCATTTTTTTTCAAGATACAAAAATTCAATGTACGGCTATTCATATTACTGAAAAAACTCGAACAATTCATCTCAATGACTTTTCCGGATTATAAAAGTCACCGGAGTTATAGCATTTTCAAAATTCCATAAAACAAACGAAAATGAACATTTTCACCCGAAGAACGCACGATATGAAAAAAAGTCAGGAGAACAAAAACGTTTCTTTTTGAACACCCTACAATATTTTCATGACAACTTTTCGAATTTTCCGAAAAATCAAAAATTTAAATTTTGATCGCACAAAAAAATAATTAAAGAATCAAAAATTCTATTTGGTGTCAAACTATGTGAGATACGATAAAATACCAATCAACCAAAATAGTGCACCTGGAAAAGATCTACAAATTTGTTGTTATTCACTTTTTGATATGACGCGTAGTTTTTGTTTTATTCGTAAAAAAGTGTATTGAAAATAGAAAAATTAAATTTTTAGACGAATGACACAAGCTACGAAAAAAAAGAAACATCAAATTTTTTATCCAAAGGAGGGCTACAAATTTGTTATTAATCATGTTTCGATAGAATGCGTAGTTTTTGTTTTATTCGTGAAAATAACATTGACAGTAAAAAAATCAAATTTTTGGAAAAGCAATGCAAGGTACGAAAACAGATGAATGAACAAAAATTGTGCATTCAAAAAAGATTTACAAACTTGTCATAAATTTTTGTCGTAAGAATATATTCAAAATGAAAAAAATTAACTTTTTTGGTGCGACGACCAAGTCGCGCGCCGTAAGTGCACTCAAATTCTTTTGTTTCTATCACACGGTGCACAGAACCGAGCCTGGAACGCAAGGTTCAAATGATTTTCAAATCAAAAATCGAGCGCGAAGTGCGACTGCCTGGATGAGAATGTGTTTCTTAAGGTCGATAGAACCTTAAGTAAATAAAGTTCCTTCTCAGGCGAAAATAAAAACAAATTGAACAATCACTTCATATGTAGAGGTTTTGATAATTTTATAATGTTTGCGAATAAACTTTTTCTTTCCGTTGAAATCGAACACGAAGTTGAAAAATCTATAGGAACCGAGCGTTAAGCGTGATGTAAATCCTTCCGAGCGCGTACCGCGAGGTGAATAGATAAGCGAGCGAATGACTTTTACTACGTATGCGTGACTTCAAATGCTTTTTCTACTGTGCGGCTGAATCAAAATAGACATACTACTTGATATCCTGTATGGCAGTGCAACATCTGAAAAATCTATAAATTAAAATGGATTAAGGTATTTATATAAGTTAAATATAATTGATATAAATGTATTGAATAGGATCAACAGAAATGAATTATAGAGATTTGAAATTAATACGTGTGCAAATATTGTACAGTCTATTCAAGTTACATTTGAGTTCTTATCCAGTACAAAATTACACAACTTATATTCATAAATAATTTTTTGTCATGGAAAGTAGTGACGGCATTCATTCAACAGTCTTGTGACAGCAGATCGTGTATTTCTAAACTTGTAATGCTTTCAGATTTTAGATGATTAGGCTCAGTAATATAATTCAATATAAATATTATTCTATAACTGAAGTAGGTAGCAATATATTTATAATATCCAGTGGTCTCTTACAATTTATGCAGCCGCGCATTTGAATTTCACAGAGATAAGTAGGGATGTGCATTGTTTTTATTGTACATTGCATCTGAAACAGCTTGATACAATTTCCAGTCAAGCAACACTGCAGAGAAAATTCTAATGACTGCGCAATGCAGTTCTTCTATACTTAGGGCGGCGCAGTAGTTTTATACTATGCATAGCGTTGCGCAGTGTTATCCTGTGACGCCCGTGGTTGCGCAGGAAACTTCTGAGATATCTATAACTGCATTATTATATTATTATAGATTAGCAGTTCGAACTCGGAAGTTCATTGCCTCACTAACCCGAGACCGCCACACATCTCTATCCTGTGCATCCTCCATCCAGTTTAAGTAATCATGTCCTAGTTCTTTTAAATCATCCCTTACATTTTTCTCCCATCTGTTTCTTGGTCTGCCTAAGGGTCTCTTACCAGTCGGCCTCCCTCTTAAAACTTGCGCCACCGTTCTTTCGTTTCCCATTCTTGCTACATGCCCCGCCCATCTTAGTTTACGCGCTTTCATTACTCTATTAATATTTGCTGACCCGTAGAGAGCATGCAGCTCATCATTATGCAGTTTTCTCCATTCACCTGTCTCTTCGTCCCTTTTTGGACCATAGATTTTTCTAAGTACTTTATTCTCAAAAACTCTAAACCTATTCTCATCTCCTTTCGTCAGCGCCCACGTTTCGCACCCGTACATGACGACCGGCATTATTATCGTTTTGTAAATTCTCACTTTGATGTTTCTAGATAGCAATCGCGATTTTAATAGCGTGGTTGCTGCATAATAGCACCCATTGCCAGCGTGCAGCCGCGCGTTGATTTCCGTTTTAATCCTATTTTCGCTAGTTATAATTGACCCGAGGTATTTAAACTCGCTAACCCTTTCAAATTTCATATTTCCGGCTGTTAGATCCCCGTCTTGATTACTTTGTTCAGATCTAAGGACGGTCATATATTTTGTTTTCGTTTCGCTAACCTCCAAGCCAATATCTTTGGCTTTTGTGATCAAGATTTCTGCATTTTTAGCTACCGTCTCTTTATCATCCCCTAGTATGTCGAGATCATCCGCATATCCAAGAATTTGTATTACCCCATTGAGCGTAGCACCGGTCGGATTCGCCTGAACTTGCCTAACCACGTATTCTAAAACTAAGTTAAAAAGGACGCACGAAAGTGCATCGCCCTGTTTCAGGCCATCGCGGATCGAGAACTCTTCAGATAACCTTCCGTTTACGCGTATTCTTCCCCTACTGCCGCTTAAGCAAATTTCGATAAGTCTAACCAATTTTCTTGGCACACCCAAGAACTCTAGGATCCAGTACATTCGCGCGCGTATAATAGAGTCGTAAGCTTTTTTAAAATCGATAAATAGCTGATGCACTGCTTCATTAAATTCCCATTTTTTTTCTAGCAGTTGTCTAATTGTGAACATTTGATCGCTTGCAGATCGGTTTCGGCGGAATCCACACTGGTAATCCCCAATGATTTCCTCGGCGAAAGGAGTTAGCCTACCTAAGATTACATTGGACAGGACCTTATAGCACGACGACACAAGTGAAATTCCCCGATAATTGTTACAGTTCATTTTATCGCCTTTTTTAAAGATAGGAATAATAATAGAGTCATTCCATTCCTCTGGAATGCGTTCTGTTTTCCAAACTGTGCGTATTAATTTATAAATTTGTCTTTTGAGGCAAGGGCCTCCATTTTTTATCAGTTCAGCCGGTAGGTCGTCGATGCCCGCGGCTTTGTTATTTTTCAACTTCTTTATGGCCATTTCTATTTCTATATAAGCAGGATCATCAATTAATAAATCGGCAGTGTGGATTTCGCCGAGATTACCTTCAACGGGGGCTTCGCGTACATTTAATAGTTTATCGAAATATTCTTTCCATAAATTCAGTCTCTCTGTCGCATCGGCTACTAGGTTGCCATTTTCGTCCCTCATTACTTCCGTTCTACTTTGAAAGCCTTTCCTTATAAAATTGATTCCCCTGTACATCTCGCGCGGGTTATTCTGTTTATTATGCGTTTCTATTGCAAGTATTTTATTCTTTTCCCACTCCCTTTTCTTGGATCTATAAAGCCTTCTTGTACTTTTACTAATCTCAAGATACTTCTTATATGTTTGATCGCACTTATTTTGTAAACTACTTAGTCTGGCCTTCCAGCGTTTTTCGAACCCGAGTTTGCACTCTTCGTCATACCATGGTTTGCTTTTTGTTACTTTCTTTAAACCTATCGTAAGTTTCGCGGCTGTCTTTACCACCTTTTTTATATTGCTCCATAGGGTTTCCGGGTCCTCCTCGTAATTATTGTTATCGTCTCTCTGTTCTTGGAGAGCGTCAAAGCTATTAGAAATCTCAACTTGATAATTTAATGTTTCTGTTGCTGTTTTGAACTTATCTATATTGAAACGGACTGTTGGCTCTGTGCGGCTTGTTTTCTTACTGATCGCTAGTCTAGATCTTAATTTTACTATCACGAGAAAATGGTCTGAATTTAAATCCGCTCCCCTATACGATCTTATATCGAGAATATTTGTATGACGTCTTCTGTCAATTAGAACGTGATCAATCTGATTGTGAGTGTTACCATCTGGTGATCTCCAGGTGGCCTTATGTATATTTTTATGCTTGAAATATGTGCTTTTGACAACGAGGTTCTTTGAAGCTGCAAAGTTTATTACTCTAGTTCCATTATCATTACTGACGTCATGCAAACTTTCTGATCCTATTGTAGGCCTATACATCGGTTCTTTTCCAATTTTCGCGTTGAAATCTCCCAATACTATTTTTGCGTCAAAAGTTGAGAACTTGTCAAAAACCTGCTCGATTGTTTCGTAAAAGAGATCTTTAGTGTCTTCGTCTTTGTCCTCGGTGGGGCAGTGCACGTTGATTAATACCTGTTTGCTGAAAATACCCTTCAGTACAATGTATGATAACCGATCGTTAATGAATTGCATGTCGATAATCGCTTGCGAGATTCGTTTATTAATAAGAAAACCGGTCCCCAGTGTGCGCCCCTTAGCTCCCCCGAAGTGAAAAGTATAGTTATCCTTAGAAATTGACCCGAAATCTCCCGACCAGCAGGTTTCTTGAAGTGCTATTAAGTCAGTTCTGTAATCATTTGCTATCTTAATGAGTTCGCTAAATCCGCCAGTAGGAATTTCAAGAAATTCCAGAGAATTTTCATTGTTTTTAAACAATTGCGTCAGATTTCATAACCATTTCACGCCATTTTAAAGATTTCAAAACAAATCAGGAGGTTTCAAAGGATTCGAAAGGATGTCAACAAATTTGAAAGAGCTTTTGCGGATTTTAGGGCTATTGAAATAATCTTAAGTGTTCCTCCATTATTTCAATTAATTTTAGAAAAATGCATCGCTTCTCAAGAGATTAAAAAATGTTTTGACGGATTTCAAGGAATTTCAAATTGAAATCGAAATAATTTAAACAGAGTCAAAAAGTTTCAAGTAATCTTGTTTATTTTTATCCAAAGAAACAAATTTTAGAATTTCGTTTTTTTAGGAATTGTAATAGGAGCATTTTGTGGTGTTTGTCCAAATTTAATCGTTGAATTCTTGTTGTTTTTTTCAGGAATTCTATATATTGAATTTATTGTTGGACGTTAAATGGGATTTTGAATTTGATTTTAGTCTGATTTACAATTCTTGAATTTCAATTTAACTGACTTGGATTGGAGGTCATTTCTAACCCCTTTTTTCTTTTATTAAATATTATTATTATTTTTTTATTTTATTTTATCTTTTTCAAATATTATGTTTTTTAATCAGATCAAAGTTGCATATGGCCCTGAAGCCTTCAGAAAGGTTAAGTTATGGTGTGATATCAACCAAAAATTAAGAGACAGTATCCTTCAAAAAGGGTTTTTGATTGAATGTCGAAGAAATGATGTTTTACCTAAAAAAATATTTTTCTTGGATAACAAATTTAGAGATTTTGTTTTTCACAGTAATTCTCGCAATAGATAATTCAAACATAATTTAAAGAAATTCAAATTGTCAATGCTGAATTCGCTGATCAAGGATGTTTCAAATCATGGTAATTTTTTAAAAGTAAAAATCTCCAAAATTAAAAGTGAATTAGAATTATGTTGACCACAAGATAAAATCATTCACCTTCTAAAACATCAGATTTTTCTTAATCAAAGATTTTTGAACAATGATAAAAAGCATGTGAACAAACTTTCTATTTTGATTGATCAACAAACTAATATTCAAGAGAAAAATTTGAATTTACACAGTATTTTTGAAGAAAAAGATAAGGATCCTTGGTTTGTAAATTTAGCAAATACTCAAATTACTGTTTCAGTTACAGATATTCTCAGATTCGGTAAAGGTTTTAGTAACCAAGTGATAAAAAGTGAATCGAAACAAATGATGGAAATAGTCAAAGATGTTGAATCAAGTATACACAAAGTTCCAATATTGGATCAACAAGATTTCCGAAATAAGGTTTTACATTTGTTGAAGAGTTTTATTGATAAGAATTGTTTGCACATTAGTAGTATTGATCGTAAAATTTCTTAAGGTTTCAGAGTAACAAAAGATTTCCTCAAGAACAACCCTGATATAATTTGCATGAATGCTGATAAAAGTAATATTACGTTTTGTATGAAGAAATCAGATTATATTAGGGATATGGAGGATTTACTTTACAATGATGATAACTTTGAATTATTGAGTGAAAATCCGTTAAAACAATTGAGAAAAAACACTTTCAAAATGCTGGACAATTGGAGAAAGAAAGGACTTTTGGGAAAGGATATAAGATGAACTGATATAAATACTGAGGACACAGTTCTTGCAAGATGCTATGGCTTGAGAAAGATTCATAAGGACGGCTATCCTTTGAGAATTGTCATTTCAACTATTAACACTCCAACGAAATTCTTGGTACAAAACTTTAATTTGATACTTAAAGACTCAATTACAACTTCTAAATACAATATTAAAAATAGCTAGGAATTCCAAACAAATATTATTAAAAAAACTGTCCCTGATGACCATGTGATGATTTGTTTGGATGTTGTCGCAATGTTTCCAAATGTACCCCTTGAATTAGCTAAACAGGCAATTTTAAATAGATGGGAAAATATAAGGACATGTACTCGATTAAGTCAAAAAGATTTTATTGAAAGGATAGTTTTCATTATGAATTCAACTTTTTTTAAATTTAATGGATCTTTTTATAGGCAAAAGTTTGGTACTCCCATAGGTTCAGTCATTTCTCCGATTTTGGCAGAAATGGTTATGGAAGATTTGGAAGCCATTGTTTTCAAGAAGCTGGATTTTGTTTTGCCCTTTTACTATCGGTATGTTGATGACACCTTGTTGTGTTCCACTAGCAAAGTGACAGGTGGTTTTTGATGCTTTTAACAGTTTTCATCCAAAACTTCAGTTTACCCACGAAATAGAGAAAAATAGTGAAATCAGTTTTTTGGACGTAGAGGTAATTAAAGCTCAGGATGGTAATATTATTACCAATTGGTACAGGAGAAATACAGATTCAGGTAGAATTTTAAATTTATTTTTGGCTCATCCTTTTCAAAACAAAATTGCAGTCATCAAAAACTTGGTCGACAGGGCTCTTGGTTTGTCCCACATTTCATTTCACAAAGAGAATTTAAATATTGTTAGGAATATTCTCTTTCTGAATCACTACCCAGAAAAGTTGGTTGAGCAACATATCACAATTAGAATTCAACAAATCAAAAACAAACAAAGTAACATTTCGGCTACAGATAATCAGAAGGAATTGAGAGAATATAGTTCTTTTAATACTTTTGTTTTTCCTTTTTTTGGTCAAATTTCTAAAACTATTCAATTCATGTTAAAAAATTGAATATTCATACTATTTTCCGTATACCATTTAAAATGGATTCAATAATAACTTTTGGTGAAGATCCTTTAGATAGATTTGAAAAGGGTGGTGTGGTTTACAAGATCACTTGCAAGATCTGTAAGATGACTTACGTGGGACAGACTGGAAGACTTCTTAATACCAGGGTGGAGGAGCACAAAAGCGATGTCCGTGTAGGACGTTGTTATAAGAGTGTTCTTGCTAGACACACGAGAGGGTTTGTTGATGTTGACCATGAGTTTGATTGGGATAATGTTGAAATTTTACATAGTGAAAGATATGAGAGAAAGAGAGAATTCATGGAAATGCTTTATATTAAAAAAACAAAATAGATCCTCTATAAATTTAAAAACTGATTTAGATAGATTAAACAAAAGTTATTCAAATTTGATTAATTACATTTAGTTTCCATGAATCTTGAATTTCTCTTATTTCTTGATTGTTGTGACGGATTGGCCTACTGACCCACATTCAGATCTCAGGTACCGAAGGGATAACGTCGTCGCTTTGTCGCCGCTCCCACCTGTCACCTGTTTTCTTTCCCTTGCCTTGATAAGGGTGCTGTGTGAGCACCGAAACGTTGGTAATGTACATTTGCATGCTTTTTTATTGTGATTTGATAATAATAAGCATAAAAAAGACGAATGAAATAAAAAAGAGAAGGAAGGGGATGTAGTTGGTTGCCTTATCATTTTTCTTTCCTCTATTTTATTTTTATCCAAAGAAACAAATTTTTTTATTTTGTTTTTTTAGGAATTGCAATAGGAGCATTTTGTGGTGTTTGTCCAAATTCAATCGTTGAATTCTTGTTGATTTTTTCAGGAATTCTATATATTGAATTTATTGTTGGACGTTAAATGGGATTTTGAATTTGATTTTAGTCTGATTTAAAATTCTTGAATTTCAATTTCAAATAATTTCGTAGGACTTCCAAAGATGTCAAGCTATTTGTAGTGAGTTTTGGAAAATAAATTGAATTGAATTTTTGATTGATTCCTAGCGATTTCAAAGATTTCAAGGGGGTTCCAAGCTTCTGATCAAAAAGTTTATTTTAATTTGAATTCCAGATAACTCCCGGAGATTTTGAAAGATTATGTCAGATTTCATGAAAATTTTACGGAATTCAAAATATTAGCAAACATATCTGGAGGCTTTAAGCGATTCCAAAGAATATTAACTAATTTCGAGGGACGTACATGGATTTTAGGGCATTCTGAAGGATTTTATGGGACTTCTAAATATTTCTTCCAATTTCAAAGCATTTAATCAGTTTTCAAAGGAATAAAAATATTTCCACGGATTTTGAGGAATTTCGATTTTATTTCTGTTGAAAAAATACTCCATCACTAAAAATGTATATAATTTGAATCATTTCAAGGGTAATGCGGTTCGTTGCCAAAAAGTTGTGAAATTAGGACAATAAAATATATACAATAATTAACAATCGAAATATGAAATTCGAAAGGGTTAGCGAGTTTAAATACCTCGGGTCAATTATAACTAGCGAAAATAGGATTAAAACGGAAATCAACGTGCGGCTGCACGCTGGCAATGGGTGCTATTATGCAGCAAACACGCTATTAAAATCGCGATTGCTATCTAGAAACATCAAAGTGAGAATTTACAAAACGATAATAATGCCGGTCGTCATGTACGGGTGCGAAACGTGGGCGCTGACGAAAGGAGAGGAGAATAGGTTTAGAGTTTTTGAGAACAAAGTACTTAGAAAAATCTATGGTCCAAAAAGGGACGAAGGGACAGGTGAATGGAGAAAACTGCATAATGATGAACTGCATGCTCTCTACGGGTCAGCAAATATTAATAGAGTAAAGAAAGCGCATAAACTAAGATGGGCGGGGCATGTAGCAAGAATGGGAAACGAAAGAACAGTGGCGCAAGTTTTAAGAGGGAGGCCGACTGGTAAGAGACCCTTAGGCAGACCGAGAAACAGATGGGAGAAAAATGTAAGGGATGATTTAAAAGAACTAGGACATGATTAATTAAACTGGATGGAGGATGCACTGGATAGAGATGTGTGGCGGTCTCGGGTTAGTGAGGTAATGAACTTCCGAGTTCGAACTGCTAATCTATAATAATAATAATTCTTATGATCCACTTACGCAGAATTTGAATGATAAAGCTTTTACTTTTTAAGATTTTTCAAGTGATTTTTTTCGAATTCTAGCCTAAAATATGGGTTTTATTTATTTATATTTTAATATGGTATATTTGAACAAAAGCTTCTAACATTTTCAAACTTCACTAAAAATTACTTGGATATGAAAAGACTTTTACCTTATTTAATTTCAAAAATATATTAAGTATTAAGAATAGTTAAAAAGAGTGAGACTTATTAAATTTTGAAAGTTTTTGGCAAAGACTTATATCATAATTTCCTGTTCAGAGAGAATAATAAATATGTTGATGTTTCCATTTCAATTAGAGAAAAGGAGAATACGTTGGACAATGTAAAAGAAAAAGTGAATTTAATAGAGAAATACATAAACGTGAATAATGGGAAAATGTTCTATATGTAGCTTGGTATATTGGCCATAGAAAGTGAAAGATTACTTTTTATATAAAAAATACATAAAATGGAATAATATTAATTTTTTTGAAGTTATGCAGCTGCGTTAAGTTCGAAAATCAATTCACGGATAACTAAGAAACAGGGCATATCTAAAGTGCAGTGTTAACCATAGGCGATTACCGTTGAATCAAAAACGCTCGGAGCTAAACCTCGATTTCGGCAGTGTTAAAATTTTGTACAAAAATATTTAAAAATGAATAATCAACTATATTTAAAAAAAATTATTAAGTTTATCATTTGAATACATTAATTTTTATACATTAATTTTAATACATTAATTATTTGATAATCCTCTTTGGCAACACATGAGTGTTTGAATGAAACAGTTAAGAAGGCTCTTCGCTTAATAGAATTGGATAAATTTTCGTGTCTAACCATTCCATTATTGTTGATCTCCGATCCCATTTTTGAATAGCAGACACGTTCAACGAGATGTAGAGGTAGTATTAAGGCGCTTCGTCCGGTTTAATTTTTAGCCCATGTATTACTCGCCCCAATTTTTCTCTTACACGAATGAATCGTTCGATGTAATATTTTAACCACATAATCTCAAGGGCATACTGCCCAACCTGTCAGTCTCTTTTTTCTTAAATGGTCTTGTTTTTTTTTTTTTTAATTAATCGAAAATGTGGTTCATTTTTGCGCCTGAAAACGAGCAATCCGCCACCGGGAAAGTACCACCGTTGAACCAAAAACCGGTGCTCCGAATCTGAAAGGGAATTTATCCTAATTCACCGTGAGGGTTTTCCTGGATGCTGAACCCAGGGGGTCGCTCGTGAATCATCCGCCCTTTCCATTGTTGCGTCCTGACACGATTCGAGCCGCTTGAACAAAATTTATAATTATTAAAATGTGCAGAAATTGAATTCTAATATGCTGCATTAGGTTCAATTTCTGTTGCGAGTTTTGGTAATTTTGCATTTTATTTAAGATAACCTTCAATACTGAGAATATTGACCGATGTTCCTAATCCTTTTTTTAAATTTTTTCCAATTATATCATTTTCAATTTTTATCAGCTAATAAAAGTGTCATCGATCCATGTTTTGAGCCATTTTAGAGATTGTAACAGTATTCATTGTCGGCGGCTGATTTATTTTGATCTTTATCGAAAGAAAAGAGCAGATTCGAGGAGATCAGATAATTGCACATCGGAATAATTCATTAATTACTCCATTGATGATTAAGCAGTTCATTCTTATACAATTGAGTAATAATAAGTACTTAATCGATTGATTGACTGAACAATTACTTGATGAAGAATTGTAAATTAATTAATTGAGTAACTAATTAATTGACAATTTCCACATTCAGGTGTGTATTCATTGGAGGCGGGCGATTTAGTATGGTTTCTATCCAAAGACAAAAGCAGAGTCAAGGATGATTAATCAATTGATGGACTATTCAATTAATTAATTTATAGACTTGTAAACCGTCGCGCGACGCCGCCGGCGAACTTCCTTCAAAATCCTGACGAAAAAGAATGTTGAAGTATCCGAAGAATATAAATAATGTACAGGAAATCGAATGTAATTGTGATAACTAAATTATACTAACAGAATGGCAACATATTGAAAATTTGGCTTGCAAAGTATATTCGTAAGTTGGCATTGCTTGACTTTATCGAGAGGATCGTTTGTCATCATGAAAATTTTCGGAATGTTATAGTTTGTTTATTTTATAAACAAATTTTATAAACAAATTCACAGTTTCGTCACTTACAGGCAGAAATTAATTGTTTTTTTTTTTTCTAATCGTCTTCAAATTCCATAAGTGGTGATGTTTAGTGACGAAGACTTGTCAATCGATATCATTTGTTTATATCATAAACAAATTTAATAAACAAATTCATAGTATGACCATTTATGATTAGAAAGTGATCGTTGCTTATTATTTCCTGCACTTTGAAGACACTTTGAAGGCGATTCGAAAGAAAAACGATCACTTCCTATCTATAAATGGTCAAGCCATGTATTGTTTCTTAAATTTGTTTGTGACACAAACAAATAATATGCATTGACAATTCTTTGTCACTAAATATCACCGTTAATGTAATCTTAAGACGATTGTAAAGAAAAACAATCACTTTCTATCTATAGATGCCAAAACTGTGCATTTGCTTAGAAAATTTGATTAGAACTAAATATTACTACTCAGATAATCTGACCGTACTGAGAAAGAAAACGATATGAAAATTATATAATTGAAAAAAATTAAAAAAAAAGAATTAGGAAAATTGTTCAATATTCTCAGTATTGAAGGTGATCTTAAATAAAATGCAAAATTACCAAAACTCCCAACAGAAATTGAACGGGCGATCGTGACAGGATGCAACAATGGAAAGGGCGGATGAGTTACGAGCGACCGCCTGGGTTCAGCATCCTCGAAAACCGTCACGGTGAAGTAGGATAAATTCCCTTTCAGATTTGGAGCGCCTGCTTTTGGTTCAACGGGGCTACTTTCCCGGTGGCGGATTGCTCGTTTCCAGGCGCAGCTATGAACCACATTTTCGATTGATAAAAAAAAACAAGACCACTTTTCAAAAAAAAAAAGTGACTGACAGGTTGGGCGTTAAGTTCTTGAGATTATGTGGTTAAAATATTACATCGAACAATTCATCCGTGTAGGAGGAAAATGGGGGCGAGTAATACATTGGCAAAAAATTAAACCGGACGAAGGGCCTTAAGTTTCCCGTTTCTATCAATAAGCCTTTCCACGTCTAATATATTTCAAAATTTGGACTCTGATGAACTTTTTTTAGCTCGCGTGGTTGCTCGTTCGTCCAGCGCGCAGTGTTAAAATTTCCTTAGAATATGCCGGCAAAGAGCCTCTTTGCAGGCTGTTTTTTTCCGGGTGTGCAGTTCCGGAAAGCAGGTAGAGCTCTGCTGTCCAAAAGTATAACCTAGTAAGTGCTATTTGTCGCAAAGGCTATTTTCCAGCATTTATGCACGAGAAAATGACCTCTATCGGAAATGTTACTTACTAGGTTATACTTTTGGACAGCAGCGATGTATTTTCATACATTGATTACGAATATGGCCATGCAAATTGTCAATAATATAATTCCCAAGGACAAAACTCAAATAGAAACCCACTTTTCTAAAAAGAAAAATGTTATCAGAAAATTTGTCAAAGCATGTACACTGATGTATTTTCGTGTGCAAATTACAAATATGGTCAAAAAAATACCCGTATATATAATGTTTAATGTTAAATCATGAAAAAATTATCGGTTTTTTCCGAAGTCTATACACTATCGGTATCGATAAAAATTAAGTTTTGAGAAAACTACTTAGTTTTTGGCTTCTGATGCTATGGATGGA
>CAKNXH010028258.1:0-16310 GCA_932178445.1 Andricus quercusramuli | reverse complement strand
TAACTATTTTGTAGAAAATTTTCTTTTTGGTTAAATTTAATATTTTGGTGTTGAAAATAGAACTAACATCTTTTCTGGATGAAAATTCAACTATTTAAAAAAAAAGTTTAATTAAAAATTCATCTGTTTTAAGAGAAAATTTCATCTTTCTTGAATAAAAATGCAACTGTTTGGTTGAAAATAAAACTATTTTTTTAAAAAGTCATATTTTTGGTTAAAAATTCTACTGTGTTGTTGAAATTTAACTATTGTGTAGAAAATATATTTTTTGTTTTAAATTCATATTTGGTGTTAAAAAATGTTTTAGTACAAATTTCATCTTTCTTGTATAAAAATTCAACTATTTGGTAGAGAATTAAACTATTTTGTTAAAAATTCATCCCTTTTGGTTGAAAAAATTCGTCTTTTTGAATGAATAATTCAATTTTGTTTGTAAAACTTATTTTTTGTTAAAAAATTCATATTTTGATCGTGAAAAGTCAACTAAAATCTTTTTTAACCAAAAATTCAACTTTTTTTTTTTAATTTATCTTTTTTATTTATAAATTCATCCGCTTTGGTAGAAATGTCTTTTTTCATGAAAATGCAAATTTTTGGTTAAAAATTATTCTTTTTTGCTTAAGTATTCAACTATTTTATTTGAAAGATTTGGTTGAATCACTTTGTTAAGAAATCTTTTTTTAAGAGTTATATTTTTAGTTTAAAATTCATCTCTTTTGTTAAAAGTTTAACTATTTTCTTGAAAATTAATCTTTTTAAATTGAAAATTCAACTACTTGGGTAGAAGTTAAACTACATTGTTAAACATTTATTTTTATATTGAAGGCTTATGCCTTTGGTTAAAAATTCAACTGTTCAGTGGAAAAATAGAAAGTTTCGTGGAAAAATAATTTTTTGCTGAAGTCATATTTTTTATTTGTAAATTCAATTTTTGTAGAGAAAACTCGTCTTTTGGCTTGAAGGTTCAACAATTTAGGTGAAATTTTCTTTCTTAATTAAAAAATTTGTATTTGTTGAAAATTCGTCTTTTTGCTTTTGAAACACTTTTTTTTGTATAAATTTCATGTTTTTCGATTGAAATATAAACTATGACACTTTTTGTTGGGAATTTATATTTTTAGGTTGTAAGTTAAATTATTATATTAAAAATTTTATTTTTTTGTTGAAAATTCAAGTATTTTGTTGAAAATTCTTTTTTTTTAATTAAAATTAATTTGTTAACCTAGAAATATAACTTTTCCATTTTTTTTACTGGAATTTAATCTTTTTTTGAAGTCAAAAATTGGTCTTTATTGGTAGAAAACTAATCCTGTTAGTGGAAATTTTCTCTCTTTCGATTAAAAATGCAATTTTTTAGTTAAAAATGAACTTTTTTGTTGAAAATTAATATTTTCTGGCTGAAAATGCTGTCTTTTGGCTTGAATGTTCAACAATTTGTTTAACATTTTTTCCTGTCTTGGCTGAAAAATCTTTATTTGTTGAAAATTCGACTTTTTGATTAGAAAATTCATCTCTTTGGTAGAAAATTTATAATTTCGGATTGAAAATTCAATTTTTTTGTAGAAAATTTGTTTTTTGTTTGTTAAAAATTGACCTACTTTATTAAACAGTCATTCTTTAGTTGCAGAATGGCAGATTCATCATTTTATTTGAAAATTCCTCTCTTCGGTTCAAAAATTAGCTACTTAGTTCAAATCTATTTTACTGAAAATTAGTCATTTTTAGGTAAAAATTAAATTATTCGTCTGTAAATTATTGGTGTATTTTATTGAAAATTTGTCTATTTTGGTAGAAAATTCATTTTCTTTGTTGAAAATTCGTCATTTTTGTTAAGAATTCATCTTTGTAAGTTGAAAGTTAAACTATTTGGTTAAAAATTAAAAAATTAACTATTTTATTAAAAATTCGTTTTTTTGTTGTTGTAAATACATCTCTTTTTTATTAGAAAATTTATTCTCTTTATTAAAAATTCAATTACTTGGTTGGAATCTAAAAAAACTTTAATAAAAAATTAACTTATTGGCTGAAAAATGAACTATTTTGTTGAAAAAACTTTATTTTTGTATGAAAATTAATTTTTTAATTGAAAATTCAACTATTCCATTTTAGGTTGAAACTATTAAATTTTTCATTAAAAATTCACCTTTTTTGGTTTAAAATGCAACCTTTTGGTTGAACCTAGAACTACTTAGTTAAAAGCTCATTTCATTTGTTGAAAATTGAACTATTCTGTCAAAAATGATTTTTTTTGCATTAAAATTAATTTTTTTGCTGAAAATTTAACTATTCCAGTTTTGGTTGAAAATTCATATTTTTTTCAGTATCTTTTTCGGTAGAAATTTAAAAAAAAACCTGATTGAAAATTCAACTACTTCATTGAAAATTAAACTATGTTATTATATGTTTGCAAATTGGTTTATTTTGTTGAAAATTTGTCATTTTTTGGTAGAAAATCAATTTTCTTTGTTGAAAATTCGTCGTTTTGGTTAAAAATTCATCTTTGTAGGTTAAAAGTTAAACTATTTGCTTGAAAATTAAAAAATTTTGTTGATTTTTTTCCAAATCAAGTCTTTGGTTTAAAATTTAAAACTATTTAATTTTTCGTTGAGAATTCGTCTTTTTGTCGAACGTTCCAATTTTCGTGTTGAAAGTTCAACTATTTTTGGTTAAAGTTTTGGTTGTAATTCAGCATTTTTTAAATTTATTTGAATTCTTCTAAATTCACTCAGTTTTATTTAATTCAGTGGATTTTTTATTACATTTATTTATTTAATTGATTCTAATTTTTTTTAACGCCACCTTGAATTCTTAAGCATTTCATCAAATTCGTTTGAATTCCCTTGAATTTTTTGTAAGCTCATTTCAAAGTTCTTGAATTAAATGCAATTTTTTTATATATTTTAATTTTTTTTAATTCATCTTAAATTTTTGTGAATTCCATCGAATTCTTCTCGTTTACCCTAAATTTCTCTAAATTCATTCCAATTTTACGGAAATCAATTTTATTTTTTTATATTTTTTCCGATTCATTTTTTTCTTGAATCACTTTTTAGTCCCTTTTTGTGAATGAAAAGATCACATTAGACAATTTTTCTTTTAAATATTTCAGAGAATTTTTAAAGATTTCGAGAAATTTTTAATATATTTCAATAATTTGAAGGGATTTTTAAGATTTTAGGGTATTTAAAAAAATTACAAGTAATTTTTCATTCATTTCAGCACTTTAGTGGGATTTAAAAAGTTTTGAAATATTTTATGGCATTTTAAAAGATTCCAATTTCAAGAGACTTAAAAAATTTCAATTTTATGGTATTTTAAAAGATTCCAATTTCAAGAGACTTAAAAAATTTCAAGGGATTTCCAAAGGTTTTAATCATTTTAAGGGATATTAATATTTTAATGGATTTCAAAAGATTTATTCACAAGAAGTAAGGGATTTCCTAGGGTTTCAAAGATTTGAAGAGATTTTCAAATATTTTTTGCAATTCATTTGGAATTCGCCCTGAATTATTATCAATTCATCCTGAATTCTTTTAAATTCTTTTGAATTCTTCTAAATTTACTCAGTTCTTCTCAATTCCATTAATTTTCCATTAATTTTTTAATTGCTCTTAATTCACTTAATTGCTCTTTAAATTCAACTTGATTTTCTATGAATTTCATCTAATTTTTCTCATTCCCTAAAATTCCTCTAAATTTATTCCAATTTTATTGTAATCAATGGCATTTTTTTTATTTAAAAAATTTTTCCGATTCATTTGAATTTTTTTAAATTTAAATTGAATTTAATTGTTGTCATAAGTCACTTCCTTTGTTCGAAATTAGTAGGGTTTGAAAGATTTGAAGATATTTTATTATTTAATTGATCCTGAACTCTTTTATATTCTTTAGAGTTCTCTTGAATTTTTTTCATTTATTTTAATTCGTTTAAATTCACTCAGTTCTATTTAATTCAGTGGATTTTTTTGTCATTGAGATTTTTTTTATTAAATTGATCCCAAATTCTTTTAACGCCACCTTGAATTATTTAGCATTTCATCAAATTCGTTTGAAATCCCTTGAATTTTTCTAAGCTCATTTCAAAGTTTTTTAATTAAATGTAGTTTTTTATATTTTCGAATTATTTTCAATGCAATTGAATTATTTTTAATTCACCTTAAATTTTTATGAATTCAATCGAATTCTTCTCGTTCACCTTCAATTTTTCTTTTAAATATTTCAGGGAATTTTTAAAGATTTCGAGAAATCTTTAATAGATTTCAATAATTTGAAGGGATTTTCAAGATTTTAGGGTATTTTTTAAATTTCTAAGGCATTTCAAAAGCTTTTAATTGGAGATATTTTAGGGAATTTTAAAAGATTCCAAGAATTTTTTTATCTGTTTCATTAATTTGAAGGAATTTCAAGGCGTTTAAAAAAATGTAGGCTAAAGAATTTTCTAAAATTTCGGAAGATATGGAATGATTTTACAGGACCTATTAGGTTTTATGATATTTTAAAAGATTTCACAGGATTTTATAAGATTTCCGAGGATTTCAATTATACATTTTCCAGAATTTCAGGAAATATCATCATAGAATTTCACGGGATTTTATAATATTTTAGTGGATTTCAAAGAATTTACTCACGGGAAGTGAGGTATTTTGTAGGGTTTTCAAGGATTTGAAATATTTTAGGGAATCTTAAAAGATTCCAAGGATTTTTTTATTGTTTTCAGTAATTTGAAGGGATTTTAAATAGTTTCAAATATTTCAGGGTAAGTAATTTCGTTGAATTTCGGAAGATAAGGAAAGATTTTACAGGATGTATAAGTTTTTAAGATATTTAAAAAGATTCTAAGGGGTTTTATAAAATTTTCAAGGATTTCAATGATTTTAAAGGAGTTTAAAAACTCTTAAGGTATTTCATTTTTTTCAAGATTTCAGGAAATATGGTAGAATTTTATAGAATTTTACAGGATGTCATAATATTTAATTCTTATTAATCTATCCTGAATTCTTTTAAATCGTTTTGAATTCTTCTAAATTCACTCAATTTTACTCAATTCAATGAATTTTTTAAAAAGTTTTGTTTAGTTTATCTTGAAATCACTTAATTCACTTGAATGCTTTTTTGAAGCAGCTTAATTTTTTACTTGAATTTCATCAAATTATTCTCATTTCGCTTAAATTCATCTAAGTTCATTCAAATTTTATTGTAATCAATGTCATTTTTTCGGTTTTTAGAATTTTTTCCAATTCATTTGAATTATTTAGAATTTAACATGAATTGTTTTGTAGTAATTAGTTTATTAGTCCTTGGTTATACATTTTTAGGTTTCACAGATTTGAAGAAATTTTATTTTTTTAATTTACCCTGAATTCTTTGGAATTCTCTTGAATTTTTTTTTTTTTAATTCACTTCAATTCTTCTAAATTTCCTTAATTCTGTTTAACTCAATGGATTTTTTTTCTGTTTTAAATTCATTTGATTTTTTAAAATTCTTTTAAGTATTTACAAAATTACACATTTTTTACGCAACTTAATTAGATTTGCAAGGTTTTTTAGGGATTACAAATGATTTTGGATATTTCGGATTTTTAGGAATTTCAAAAATTTCAAGGTATTTTGTAATATTTAAAAAGATTTCACGGAATTTCGAGTATTTTAACCGATATTTAGAGATTTTAAGGGAATTCCATGGACTTTAAAGGAATATGAGGGCTTTTTATAGGATTTTGAATATTTCAAGCGATTACAAAATTTGTAAAATATTCGGGACGACTAAAAAATCCCGAAAAATAACATTTCTGACACTGTATATTTCCCGAATTGAAAAATTTCCAAATAATAAAATTCCCGAATAATAAAGTTTTCGAATAATAAAATTCCCGAACAGTTTATAATATTTCCGAATTGGAATATTCCAGAATAATAAAAATTCTCCACTGTTTATAATATTACCGAATTTGAAAATTCCCGAATTTAAACAATTAAAACTTTTCAAAATAAATTTTAATTATTCATTAAAAATACAATAATCAAATATTTTTATTAAAAAAATTATTTTTAATGTTTAATGTTTCTAAAATTATTGTTCGAATTTAAAATAATAATTGAAAAAATATATTTCTGGATGAAATTTTTTTAATTGTTATTTTAAATTCGAACAATAATTTTAGAAACATTAAACAATATAAATAATTTTTATTATAAAAATATTTGATTATTGTATTTCTAATGAATAAAAAGAATTTGATTGTTTAAATTCGGGAATTTTTTAGTCGTCCTAAAGATTCCATAGTTTTTAAGGATTTAAATGGATTTCTAAGAATCTTTTAATATAATTTATGTAAATATAATTAATAATAAATAATATTTTTTTCAGAAAGGACAAGAAGGAAGGGAGAAATTTGGTTACAAGGATGGCAGGCAGAATCCTTTGTGCAGTAAAACAAATCGAGAAAAGAAGAAGAATAAGGCTTATCAAATGGTCAAACATAAATTTAAGGGAAAAGAGAAGCGATCGTTTAAAGATAAGCAAATTGCTCTCCGGAATCACTTAGTTAAATTGAAGAAGATGAAGTGATTTAACTTATATTTTATTTTATACGAATTAAAATAGATTATAAAAAGAAAATAAACGTTTATTAAAAAGGATTGATTTTTTATTATTAAAAAAGGAATACAATTTTTTTATTTAAATGAAGAATTATTCTTTTGTATAATTTCTCTTTAGAGAATACAATTTAACTTAATTATAATTTGGAACTTTTAACTCTTAGAATTGTATAAACTTAAAGAATACCCAAAGAATTAAAAACAAATTACAAATTAAGATATATTTCTGAAATCGATTTGAAAGAAATGATATATTCAGATTGGTCGCTGGACCGGGAATTTTTTTTAAACCGGGAAATGATAGTGAATTTATTTTTTTGATAAAATAGTTGAATTAATTTATAGTTAAAAAATCAACCAAAGAGATGAATTTTCTACTAAAATGATGAAGCTTCAACCAAAAAATAAATAAATTCTTAACAAAGTAGTTTAACTTCCAACCAGGTAGTTGAATTTTCAACCAAAAAAGATGAATTCTCAATGAAAAATTTAATAGTTGATATTTCAACTGAAAAATATTTTATTTTAAATAAAAAAACAGTTAAGTTCTACCAAAAAATACACATTTTTAACAAAATACATGAATTTTCAACAAAATACATGAATTTTCAACCAAATAATTAAATTTTTAACCAAACGGTTGCATTTTTAACCAAAAAATTAAATTTCTATCAAAGCAGATGAATGTTCAAACGAAAAATACGAATTTTCAACCAAATAGTTGAATTTTCAACTAGAGAAGATTAATTTTCAACCGAAAATGCAAAAGTTAAATTTTCAGTTAAAAAATTAATTTCCAATCCATGAAAAAACGAATTTTTAGCCAAATTAATTAATTTCAAACCAAATAGTTTAATTTTCAACTAAAAAGGATTTTAATAGCAACAAAAAACTGTTGAGTTTTAACAAAACGATGAATTTTCAACAAAATAGTTGAAGCCTAAACCGAAACAAATTAGTTTTCAACTAAAGAGTTGCGTTTTCAACTAAAAATTTAATAGTTCAAAATTTATTTTCAGTTAAAAAATTTTTGTTTAGAAAAAAAAATATTTTTAATTAAATAATTTATTTTCAATAAAACAGAACAAAAAGTATTTTCATCGCAATATTTAAACATTCAAACAAAGAGATGAATTTTCCTCAACTGAACAGGTTAATTTTTAACCATTCAGTTGCATTTTTGAATTAAATTCATAATTTTCAACCAAACAGTAGAATTTTAAACTAAAAAAGTAATTTTAAAACAAAAAATCGAATATTTAAATTTTCAATTGAAAAAATTAATTTTCTATAAAAAAAATGTCTACGAGACTGTTGAATTTTGAAGCCAAAGATACAATTTCTCTAAAAAATAGTTACATTTTCAACCTGAAAATACTAATTTTCAGTAAAAAATGTGATAGTTGATTTTTCGAAGCAAAAAAGATTTTTATTTTAAATAAAAAAAAGTCTAATATAAACAAAAAGGACGAATTTTCAACAGAATACTTGATTCCTCAATTAAAACAGATTAATTTTCAACCATACTGTTGTATTTTTGACAAAAAATTGATTTTCTACCAAAAAATATGAATTGTCAACCAAATACATACATTTTCTACAAAATAGTTGAATTTCCAACCAGAGAGATCAATTTTCTACCAAAAAAGATGAATTTTCAACAAAACACATATATTTTTAACCAAGTAGTTTAATTATCTTCCAAAAAACACGAATTTTCAACAAATTATATAAATTTTCAACTTAATGTTAGTCCAAATTTGATCTGAATAATTTGTAGTTTATATTTTTTTTCGTTTCTAAAATTTTTAATTAAATAGTAGACTTTTTAAACTAAAAAATATCAATTTTTAACGAAATATGGAGTAGTTAAATTTTGATTGAAGAGAGTTGATTTTCAATTAAAAGAAAAAACGAATTTTCTACCAAACAGTTTATTTTTGTACCAGTTAGTTAAATTTTGTGTAAAATTGTGGAATCGTTCAACCAAAAAGACGATTTTTCTATAAAACTGTTGAATTTTTAACCCGAAAATATGAGTCTTCAACAAAAAAGTTAATTTACAACCAACAATTAATTTTTAACAAAAAAGAATGAACTTTTAAAAAGTGTTTTAAGTTTCATGCAAGGAGTTGAATATTCGGCCTAAAAAGATGAATTCTCAGTGAAAAACGTAATATTTGATATTTAATGCAAAAAATATTTTAATTTTAAATAAAAAACATTTGGATTCAACCCACAAAGACGAATTTTCAACAAAATACTTGAATCCTCAACTAAAACAGATTTAATGAAAACAAAAATTGATTTTCTACCAAAATAGACGGGTTTTAAACAAAATTCTTCTGCAAAACAGTTGATTTTTCAAACGAAAAATGTGAATTTCTAACAAAAAAGTTAGTTTTCAACCGAAAAAGATTAAATTCATACAGACATAGATACATTTTCAAAACAAAAAGATGAATTTTTCAAAAAAATAGTTGAAGTTTCAATTTTTTAAAAATGTTGGCAAAAAAAAAGAAAAAATTTCAATTGAATTGTTTAATTATCAAGCCAAAAAGACGAATTTTCAACAAAGTAGTTGAATTTTCAACCAAGAAGTATGGCTTTTTAACAAAATGATTTAATTTTGAACCAAATAATAAAATTCTTAATAAAAAAGATGAATTCTTAACGAAAGATTTAAAAATAAATTTTCCAACCTAAAAGAATAAACTTACAACCAAAAATAGTTTGATTTTAAACCGAAAATTTAACTATTCCATTTCTATTTCAATATGTATCTTTTTTAGTTAACAATTCAACTATATGGATTAAAAAAATTATTTTTTAGTTGAAAATTCATTTGTTATGTTAAAAATTTGTGTTTTTTGGTAGAAAGTTAATCTTCTTAGTTAAAAATTAATCTTTTTCGTTGAAAATTCATCTCTTTGATTCAAAATTTAACTATTTTTATTCATATTTTTTATTGAAGTCAACTCTTTTTGACGTAAACTAAAATCTTTTTTGTTTGGAATATCATCCATTACACTTTTCGTTTAGTTGAAAATTCAACTAGTTTTTTTTTAAACTGAAAATATAACTTCCATTTTTAGTTAAAAATTGACCTTTTCTATTTGAAAAATTAACTATTTTTTTTAAATTCATATATTTTGTTAAGGATTCAACTATTTTGCTGAAAATTCGTCTTTGGCTAAATTTAACTGTTTTTTATTTCAAATTTAAATAGCTTTTGGGCAAAATAAAAAGGATTACAGATTTTTATTGAGAATTTATCTTTGTGGGTTGAAAATTCAACTGCTTTCTAGAAAATTCGTATTTTCGGATTGAGAATTCAACGATTTTATAGAAAATTAAACTATATAGTCTTTTTGTTAGAAATTCTACTTGGTAGAAAATAAATTTTTGTGCTAAAAACTTATAATGTCGATTCAAAAATGTAACTGTTTTGTGGAAATTTGAACTATTTTGTTAAAAACTCTTTGTTTTGTTTAATTTAACTGGAAGAAAATTTATTTTTTGTTGAAAATAAATTTTTGAAACTGAATATGTAACTATTCCATTTTTGGTTGAAAATTTATCTTTTTTAGTTGAAAACTCAACTATTTTGTTAAAAATAAACCCATTTATTTGAAAAATTAACTACTGGGTAGAAAATTAATTTTTTTTTTTTGAAAATCCATAGTGCTTGGGTGAGAAATTTAACTTTTGTTGTGTAAAATTAATACATTTTGTTGAAAATTCGTCTTTTTGGGTAGAAAATTAATCTTTTTTTTTTTAATTCAACTTTTTGGCTGTGGATTCAACTATTTTGTGAAAAATTCGACTTTTTTGGTTCATTTTAACTGACAAAATGTTCGTTTGTTTTTTTGTTAAAAATTAATTTTTCAAACTGAATATTTAGTTATTCTATTTTTGGTTGAAAACTAATCTTTCTTAGTAGAAAATTCAAATATTTAGTTGAAACTTTGATTATTTTGGTAGAAAATTCGCAACTATTCGGTGAAAAAATTAAACTATTTATTTGAAAAATTAACTACTTGGTAGAAAATTAACCAAGGGGGTCGGTCGTAACTCATTCGACCTTCCTATTGTTAGAGCGTTACACGATTCGTGCCGCTTGAACGAAATTGATAATTATTAAAATATTTAGAAATTGAATTTTAATATGCTGCAATAGGTTGATTACGTAATGACAAGACGATAAAAAAAATATAGAAAAAAATCGGTTAACCCGTTCAATTTCTGTTGGGAGTTTTGGTAATTTTGCATATACGATATAATTTGAAAAAAAAGGATGAGGAAAATCGGTCAATATTCTCAATATTGAAAGTAATCTTAAATAAAATTCAAAATTACCAAAACTCCCAATAAAAATTGAACGGATTAACCGATTTTTTTTCTATATTTTTTAATCGTCTCCTCATTATGTAATGAACCTAATGCAGCATATTAAAATTCAATTTCTGAATATTTTAATAATAAATTTCGTTCAAGCGGCTCGAATCGTGTGACGTTCAAACAATAGGAAGGTCGAATGAGCTACGACCGAAGTAGATAGGTAGGGAGAGTTCTGGACCACTTTTTTCCGTACGATTAGAACGGAGTCTGGATATTAAGACGGAGTCTAGATATGCAGGCTGCTAGGTGATGAGTCATCTTTAATATAATATAATATAATATAATTTATATAGCGTGTGTGTGAGGACAGTTAAGAGTGCTAGGAGATGAGTCATCATCCCTCGTGAGCCACCGCTCGGGAGATAAGGTGATGACGTAGACGGTGGTGTTGCATTTCAACCCCTGTATATAATTGCTTGTTATTGTCAAGATAATTCTGAGAAAAATAGTCGGTGCCTTTGAAGTCGGGGTGCGTATGTGATATGATTATTTTTAGGGCGTAAATACTTTCAAGGTTATATTTTTCAAGTTTAAACAGGTTTCAGCAGTGCATGAACATTTCTAATGTGCCATGGCATAATATTGCGCAATTACGCCAGCCTAAAATAAATATTTAAATAAAAATCCCCTTTGACTCTTGCCGACATCATGCGTCAGGAGGTATCAAATTTCATATAATATTAAACAATTCCTAGTAAACAAAATTCCATTCTGATGATGTCATACTCGTTCCAGGAATCCTTATCTACAGCTACATCCTGTTTTGACAATATAAATTTGATTTATTGCTTCTAAATAACATTTTAATTAAAAAATTCCCCTTTGACTCTTGCCGACATTGTGCGTCAGACGTCTCACATTTCATATAATGTTAAATAATTCCTGGTAAACAAAATTCCATTCTGATGACGTCATCCTCGTTCCAGGAATCCTCATCTACAGGAGGTTACCATATGATGCAATATTGCTCAATTTCGAGAAACGAATTTTACGTGTTTCTAGGTGTATCGATTATACTGTAGAACTTTATAGAACAATGTTGCATTATATGATGCCATACTATGCAATTTTGAGAAACGAATTTTACATGTGCTTGAAGTTCTGAACGTTCATATGATTGAAACTTTTTACCTATGACTTTGTAAACCAGAAAAAAGCTAAAATGTTTGTTCGTTTATATTGGCAATAATTTATTATTGAAACAGAATTATAATGCACAGTTTAAATAATTGTATAAAAATGTCTAAAATAGAGTCGGAAGGCATGGTGCAATCGGTAGTAACCCATATTTACGCGGTGAAAGTGCAAGTAAGTACTTATATTAATTAAAAAAAATATTTTCATGTCAAGACTGCACGTGTAGCTTTTAAGCTCAAGCGGAGAAAACTTTTTTGTCGCATTATAAAGTGTAAATATGTTGTTAATTCATGTAATGATGTTCATTTGTTAACTTTAACTTTAAATATAAAATATTTCTGCTTAATTTCGACTTTTAATTGAGAAAATAAAAAATGGCTAGGAATCGATAGTAAACGAGGTTCAAGCTTGGGTCAAGCTGGATGATCAAGCCTGGCAATAACTGGGTCCAAGCCAGATTTGACGTTTCATTCGAGTTTGGCAAGGCTAGATTACCAGGCTAGAGCCTAGTTTTGCCAAGCCAAGGCCCTGTTCGGACAATTACCACATTTCTGAACAAGTAAATATAATATAAATATAACGAAATATTTCAAATTTCAATCACCCACTAAAGCTACTGTATTAGTAGATGAGTAAGGCTGGGTCCTGAACCAAAAAGTAAGACGGAGTCTTGTTACGCATTATAAGGTTGACTCTGAATCTCACTTTTGAGCCACTTTTACAAGATGGACTCTGGATATTTATGTATTCTATTCATGCTAAAAGCTTCTAGAACATTCTCGGAGTGTCCTGATGACATCATGGAATAATATTGCGCAATTATAAGAATCGAATTCATGTAAACAGTTTCAAGGTTATTTTTTATCTCAATTTAACATTTCGTGTAAATACTTTCAAGGTTATATTTTGCTTTATCCTGGCATTTTCTACTGAATCATATAGTTATGAGAAAAATAAAGATGACTTATTGCCTCCTTATAGATAAACATTCATTTAACATGCAAAAGATACAGGTGTACAGGTGAAATTTGATATGGAGGGCTATGCATGACATCCTGTTTTGTCTACGTAAATTTGATTTATTGCTTCCTTATAGATGATACTTTTAACCAAAAATTCCTGTCTTTATTTATTCAGTACACATTTAACTCATGAAGAACATTCTACATTCTAGAAAACTTCTGGAACTTCAGCCTAAAGTGACAGATATATTATTAGAGAACACTTTACAGTTAAAGTGGTTCATGTCCGTGCTAAGTTTCCGTGCTAAATTTTGATGATGTCATCCTGAATTCCTACCTTGCCAACATTGATACTGAGTCAAATCTATGTATTTAGATGCAAGAGATCTAATACCAGAGGGCTCAGAGGGCTAAGGAGTCAAATTTGTCTAAAAAAAACTTTTCCGCACGTCTCTAGTAAAAGTTTCAAAAATATTCTACATGTAGTTCAATAATAATAATCTGAGGATATATAATAATGCATAATTATTTAATACGTGTTCAGTTTATTGGAAGAGCTCGCTCAATTGGCGCTACTGAAAGACAGTTGAATTAAAGTATTTTTTGTAAGAGAACGGTGGTTCGTTCGATAATGGTTCTTAATGAAAATTGTTTGATCAATGAAATAACATGCATATTTAAAAATGTTGAGGATATGGGAGGAAGATTAATAGCAGAGATGCTAATACGTATACGTATAGTGGAAAATTCTGTTTTATGACTACAAATGCATGTATTGCTTTTCACGAAAGATAAAGAAGGAGAAGAAACTCATTTTAAAAATATTTTACTCTTATTGTAGCACACGTAAAAATAAAAATGATGAATATACCATAGAAGAGTATGAAACCAGCCAAGACAAAGAAGCACCAAAATAAGTGCTGGAACGAGAGCTATTATATCAATTTGGATGAGTTAGGTGAATATTATAAGAATGTAAATGTTGACTACATTACAACAGAAACGAAGTTTTTCTTTTCAAACTAACATTTATTACATCATTTCAATGGTCTAAGCATAATGGGATGAGTGAAGCATGTGCAAGAGAGAACCATGTGATGTAATTGACTTATAAGCTATAGACTACATTAATTTTTATATTCTAAAAAATCAATTAATCATAAAGTGACAGCAAGGTATGAAGTACATGTGTGTAGGCTAGAGAGAGAGAGAGAGAAAAGTGTGAGAGGGAGAGAGAGGGAGAGCTATGCATTTAAAAAAATGTAATTCTAAAGAAAATAATTTTGTAACATTTGCAAGATTTCAGAAGGCTTCGTGATTAAGCGACTCAAAAAACAATCATAAATCTCACAGCATGCATCTGCAAAATGAATCAAACCATATAAAAATTTGCATGAATCTTGAAAAATACCAACAGATTCTCAAGAGATCTTATTACATCCAGTGGATCACAGTGAGACATTTAGAATCTCATATTGATAAGGCTCAGATGTCACATAAACTATTAGCAATTAATACCTAGTAGCCCCCAGTAATAATTTTTAATAATATTGATTCAACTATTTTCGGACGAAGAACATATAATTCGAAAGCTCTTGTTAGAATTTATAAAATCAGCTACACAAGTATTATAATGAACTGCAAGAAACGTTGAAATCATATTTCGAATAATAGAGTAATCTGCTGAAAATATTCAACTTACTCACTTGAAACATTGAAATAAAGTACCATGAGTGATAAAATAAATTCAACAATATTAAAATCTTATGCCAGAATACTGTGAATCAAACATTAAAAAATAATACAATGATCTAGTGATAACAAGAACATCTACTTTCTAGAACTCTTAAATCAACATTTAGTGATATAGAAATTTAATTAAATAATACTAAAAATGCTGAATGAAGTATTGATTACGCATATTAAAATCTGCTATTATATATAACAGCTGCAAATCTTGTCTTTTCTTAGAACCAACATTAAAAAAAAAAAAATTGTATTTAAATAAATCCATATAAAGTGACAAGGATTTCTGGTTAACAGAATAATGGCTATACAGTTGATTCAACTGTTCCAACTTAGTAGACGAAACTTTGTTTCACTAAACCGAGGACCTGGGTTTCCAAAGATTATCATAGAGTGCGCCACCATCGGATACGCTGCTTTTTCTTGTAGTTGTAATCACGTTTTCCGTGTTGAATCTTGAATTATCCTAAATCAAGTTAAATAAACTATTAAAACTTATGTGGAAGAAGGAGAAAGAATAGAGGGTGAGGAGGATGAGGAGGAGGATGAGGAGGAGGAGGAGGAGGAAGAGGAGGAGAAGGAGGAGGATGAGGAGGATGAGGAGGAGGAGGAGGAGGAGGAGGAGGAGGAGTTGGAGGTGGAAGAGGAGGAGGGTGAGAAGGAAGAGGAGGATACGATAAATATTACGGTTAAGTCATGTATATAGGTATTGAAAAATATTAGATTCAATGATTATATGCTCTAAATCGTCTGTTAGGGGGTTTAAAAGCTCTCAAAACGTGGAGATTCGATGAAAACCGACCAAGTCAAATTTTATATAAAACCAAAACCTTCTCATCAGAATGAGAATGTAAAAACTATGGAAACTGTAGGTAATGCCTTTTTCCTGCATACTAGATGTATCGCCACTCTCGGTGCTGCCCTCTGCGCTGAGCTTGATAAATCTCCATCATCATATAATATTTGACTTTTATGTAAAAATCAATAATATTAAAATCTGCTTTTATATAACAAATGTAAATTATTATTTTCTTAGAATCAACATTTAATTGTGGTTCTAAGAAAATTCAGTTAAATAGTTAAGGATTTCAGGTTAACAGGATCATGAACATACTGTTGATTCATCTATGTCAACTTTGTAAACGTAAACTTAGTTTTCATTTTAACAAGGGGTCTTGGGTTAATAAAGATTATGATAGAGTGCACCACTATCGGGTACGCTGCTTTTCTTCTAGTTGTAACCACGTTTCTCCTGTTGAATCTTAAAATTAAACCCAATTGAATAAACTGTTAAAGCGTAGAAGAAGAGGATGGAATTTAGGAGGATGGCAGAGGAGGAGGAGGAGGTGGTGGGTATAATAATGATGTAGTTAAGACAAGTAGGGACTGAGAATATTAGATTCAAGGATTATATATACACTAATCTTCTGTTAGATGTTTTGTGTAAGCTGGTTTCCTAAAAAA
>CAKNXH010028243.1:0-14950 GCA_932178445.1 Andricus quercusramuli | reverse complement strand
CAGAATTCAATAAATTGACGAAATTCATGGAATTCATGAAATTCACGTAATTCATGGATGTCATAGAATTGAAGGAATTCCCGGAATTCATGGAATTCACAGATTTCATGGAATTCATGGAGCTCACGGAATTTACGGAATTCATACGACTCACAGAATTCATGCAATACGCGGAATTCACAAAATTTAAGGGATTCACAGAATTCACGAAATTCATGGAATTCGCGGAATTTACAGAATTCACGGAATACACGGAATTTACGGAATTCATTGAATTCACCGAATTCATGAAACTCGTCGAATTTATGGAATTCACAGAATTCAATAAATTGACGAAATTCATGGAATTCACAAAATTCACGTAATTCCTGGAATTCATGGATTTCATAGAATTAAAGGAATTCCCAGAATTCATGGAATTCACGGAATGCATGGAATCCACAGAATTCACGGAATTCATGGAATTCACGTTATTAATTGAATTTACGATATTCGTCGAAGGCACGAATTTGACGAAATTCACGTAAACTAAATTCACGGAATTCATCGAATTCACGGAATTTATGGAATTCATGGAATTTATGGAATTGATCGCATTCATGGAATCAACGGAACTCACGGAATTCACAGAATTCATGGAATTCGCAGAATTCATGGAATTCATGAAATCGCAGAATTCATGGAATTCACGGAATTCATGGAATTCACCCCATAAATGGAATTATGGAATTCACGGCATAAATGGAATTTATGGAATTCACGGCATAAATGGAATTCATGGAATGGATGAAAGTTACGGAATTCACGGAATAGATGGAATTCACGGAATTCGCGGAATTTATTAAATTCGCGGAATGCATGGAGTCCACGGATTCACGGAATTGATGGAATTCACGGAATGCATGGAATCCGCGGAATTCATGGAATTCATGGAATTCATGGAATTCATGGAATTCATGGAATTAACGGAATTCATGGAATTCATGGAATTCACGGAATTCATGGAATTCACGGAATTCATGGAATTCGTGGCATTCATGGAATTCACGGAATTCATGGAATTCATGGAATTCATGGAATTCACAGGACTCACGGGATTCATTGAATTCGCGGAATTTATGGAATTCACGGAACTCATGGAATCAACGGATTTCACGGAATTCACGGAATTCTCGGAATTCATGGAATTCACGTAATTAATTAAATTCACGATATCCGTCGAAGTCACGCATTTTACGAAATTCACGAAAATTAAATTCACGGAATTCATAGAATTCATGAAATTCATGAAATTCACGTAATTTATGGAATTAACCGAATTCATGGAATTCACCGAATTACTGAAATTCACCGAATTAATGGGATTCACGAAATGCGCGGATTTCACGGAATACACGGAATTTACGGAATTCATTGAATTCACCGCTGCAAATAACATGATTCAAGCAAAACAGAGATCGAAACAATTGTATGACCGAAAAGTGAAACCTTTTGCGGGAAAAATAGGAGATAGTGTATACGTAAAACGGGAAGCAAAAAGTAATAAGTTAAACAGCAAAAGCCACGGTCCCTATAAAATAGTAAACTTATTAGACAAACACACCGCAATCTTAGAAACTCTAGATGGAAAGCGTTTTCAAAAACACGTAGACAAATTGAAAATAGCTCATGAATAACCCTTATAAAATGAAAATTATAACATAACATTTCCTTTTACAGGATGGCCGCTTCAATCATATTAACAAGACTACCGAAGGGTCAAATATACCCTTCAATAACCCATCCAAAAGGTGACATAAACGAGTTGGAATTCCCAAAAAGACCGTTATAAGAGCTGACCGCCGAATACGATTTAACCAAACCCATTTACAGCATACATAGAGTGGAAGGGCCGTCGCATGCCCGAAGATTTATAATTAAGTGTGTCGTAGAAGACACAAAGCGCGGAAATTTATTTATCACAATAAGCGAACGCAAAAAGAAAGTTAGGGTAGCAGAGCATGAAGCAGCCAAGAAAATGTTGAAAGAATTAGAGGATGTTTACTTTTTCAGCGAAGAGGTTAACACTAAAAATGAAACTGGGGATACATATGTCTTCTGTGCAGATAATGATGCAAAAATGTTGATTAAGTTATTTGAAAGGGGAAATTGCTGCGAATATTGCTATCTAAGGAGACATAGAATAGAATCTTGCACTAAAGAAATCTTGAGAAATGAGCGCTTAGCGGAAAACAACGACGAGACAAATGTGGTATCAGAAGAAGAGTTTTGGGGTTCAATGAATTAGAACTGATACAAATAATTTAATCAATTATATATATATATATATATACATATATATATACAATATAATCATAATCAATAATAATTAATTAATAAATTACCCCAAAAAGGGACTCTTCCACTGAAACGACGGTCAAATCTAACATACGTATTAAGAATAGGCAATATTATTACTTATAACATACCAACAGATGGGAATTTATATGTAAATATATATACATGTATTAAATATTCAAATTTTGCACCCTTGTAATAAGAAGGGAGAGCATTTGAAGGTTGCCTTCTTATCTCCCCTTTTTATAACATCATCACGAAAAATAAAAATGAAAATGAAGAAAAATGAAAGAAAAAAGGGAGAGGACTTGGAGGTTGCCTATTTTCTTTCCTTTTTCTCAAAAAAGAGGAATTGTAAAATAAATCAGTCATTATAAATTTTATTGAAGTAATTTTCACTGTTTAGATATACATGGAGTGGCTTAATTCTCCCTCAAGGCATCCCAACTGGAAATGGATAATATTCATCCTACTTCTAATCATCCCAGGAAGTCCCATGCACTACGAGATTCAAACCTTGAAGGAAAATACCGGGATATTTTACGAAAAGCTGGAAACAATACGACTGACTCAGAGTTATTGGAGAATAGTTATATTTCTGGACATTTGAAACTTCAGCCAACATTTTCACACCAATGACCTTATACGAGACATCAACTATAACTATGAAAATTGCAGGAAAACCTCAACCCACGAAGAGTGCCGAAATGACGTCAAATTGGATACCCTGCAGGCTAAAATCAACAGAATCAAAGCCGAAAATGAGACGCTAAATAGAATCCTGTGCGAAATACAGCATGACAAACCTGAAACTAGTTCAATACCAAGAACAATGCAGAAACGCCGAGTACCAATGTTAGGCTTCATAGGCTCCATTGTAGGGCCAGCTGTTTGACTTTTAACTCCAGAAGACGAAGAAGAATATACAGAAATGATGAACGAATTATACGATAAGCAAAACAATTTGAGCCAGATTCTAAGAAAACAAGCCCATATAGTAAAGGCAGAAATTTAAAACATACATAAAGAGTTAGATACAAGAGCTCACGAAATAATTAACATGCAATCATTGTTAGAAAGAACAATGAAAAACATGAAAACTCAAGAAAACAGCATTAATAATCTAGAATACCTAAATTATGTAAGGCAATGGACCGCACAGGTAGAATCAAAACTCGATCATGCATACAACACTCTGCAACAGTTCACAGACATTATTAGAAATGAAAGAGAGAAGAAAGTAGATCCAGCCCTGATAACAAATGACCAATTACAGAAAATAATAATGGAAATAAACAAAGAAGTAATCGAATACGAGTTCCCACTGCCAAGTACACACATAAAAGCTAAAGACTTATATCAAATAGGGAAATCAGACGTTGGTTATAACTCTAACAAATTAATGGTGACCATAGACATTCCATTATTTGGAAGAGAATTCTATCAAATGTATAAAATATATCCATACCCAGTACATCAAAATATAATTGCAAACATCACTGGAGCCGCCTATATACTACCTAAACAAACATACATCGCCTTATCATCCGACGATCAGAGATTTCTCCTAACAGAAAAAGAGTATCAAAATACCTGTATGAAAACTACATGCAACACCATTTGCGAAGCAAATCAACCTATACATACAACCTCAAGCAGCTTATCCTGTGAAGTTGTTATGTTACTCAAACCAACGATGACGAACCCACAAAATTGTGACGTAAGAATCACTCTACAAGAAAGATCATTCTGGACACAAATACCTTCCCTACAAGCGTGTTATATTCAACAACAAAATCAGAACTCATTAACATCAACTGCCCCAGCAAGAAAATAAAGCGAGAATAACAATAAGTAAAAACAAAGAGGAATAGATACATAATCCAGAATTCTCATGAAATATCGCTAACATATCTTCTATAATATTTAACTTTCCAAAAAACTGACCCATAGAAGAAAAAGAATTGCAAATACAAACAACAAAAACTTGGAAAGAATTCAGCCATGGGCAACCTTTGGAAGAAATCGAAAACCAACTCGAACAATTTCAACAGAAACATATTCATCAAAGAAAGAACAATCATATTATGTTAGGGACATCCATGGGAATAACTATATTAATATTGTTAAATACAATATGTTATGGGAGAAAACTGATAAGAAAAACATGCAAAGGCTCAAGAATCAATTCTCAACCAAAAAACAACAGTAATAATGAAAAAGAAATTCAGCCTCTGCCCCTTGACAATACGAAAGAATGATCCGATAAGGTGCGAAACCAGACAACATCACAGGCACGAGCACCGATAACCAGTGTTCGAGTAGCTTAAAAAGAGTTCATTATTCAGCCCCTTTTTACCACCCACTTCAACTTTTCATCAAGGACGATGAAGATTTTAAGGAGGGAGGACAAGGAAAGCCATCGCAATCTTTCCAAAAATTTAAAATTTTATTTCGCAACATAAATTCGATAACTACCTAAAGCTAACTGCCTTTATTTTCATCAGGTGGGAGGAAAGGCAGTGGACGTCAGACACTACGTCACAGGCCATTATGACTGCTTCAACGTGCGAAACATAAACCGAGAACAATGAGACCCCTCCCGCACAGCTAAATTACACGCCCGATACAAGATAACAACCCACCTACAAGATGGTGAGTGAACGACCAAGAAGGAGAATTATACTACGACCACAACTGATGAGGTCATCATGGTCGACTCACGTATGGAATACAATCCGACGACGATAAACAGCAGTGGACTACCGCCGAGGAGAGAACGGAAGAAGAACATGACGCCCCATCTATAGGAACAGGCACGAGTAGGGCACAATTAGGGTATGTCAACATAAAAGATAAAACGACGAAATAAATTTTGTTCAACAGAAAATTAATAATGAAGCATAAACAAGTGTTATGTTACTGATAAAATATGTCATACGTTCAATTAATTAAAACTTGTTTTTGTTTTAGAACTATCGTAAGTAGATAAAATTAGGATGAATATTCTAGATTACAGTTCTAGCCTCCGAGCCGGTCGGTCGTGTTTCCCGGTCGCTCCCTGTCGTCCCTTTCTGAGAGCTTACGTAGCTTATTCGTATTTTGACTTTTAAAGTGTGAAGTGAGAGTCTATCGGCAGTTATGACAACCAACGAAGGGTTAAAATCTCTCTTAATATCAGTTCAAGAGAGTGTGAAATTCACAGGAGCAAATGTTCAGCGAATGACTGAAGATATTAAAGTGCTAAAGATCTCAGATGAAAAAATCTTAGAAGAATTAAAAATCTATAAAACCGGATGTCATCTCTTAGAAGAGAAAAACAAAGCATTCGAAGAAAAAGTCAATATCCTTGAAAAAAAGCTAGAATTTTTAGACATAAAAGAAAGGTCTAGGAATATTTTTCTCTACAATGTAAAGCAAGATTCGATTAACAATAGGAACCTTTTTGAGGCGGTTAACAGGATTTTGAAGGATGCTGAAATCAATATTCCTATTGATTGCTTCGAAAAGGTGATTAGGCTAGGAAAAAAAGATGGACCAAGACCTCTTCTAGTTGCATTTACGAACTCGAGATTTAAATACGAGATATTCAAGAATGCTAAAAGTCTGCGCTCACTGAAGGTAACTTTCGCAAACGATTTTACTCTCGAACAAAGAGAAACACGCAAGAAGCTTCGAGATTACCAACAAAAGCTGGAGAGTCTTGGGAAGTCCTCAACGATTAAAGGAACCCGATTATTCATGGATAACCACTATTTCGATGTGTCTTCAACGGCTGAGATTGTGGCAGAGAAGAGTGAGGGTGTTTATCAGTCCGATGGTAGAATCTCACTTTCTTCTGTAAGCTCTACTGCTAGCAGGAAACGAGCAAGAGGACGCCCTCCAAAGTCACAATCTCCTAGTATTGATTTAAATTAAAAAATCCAACATAGTAAAAAAGGAAATTCGATCAAACCTTTTTTGAAGGAAACACCAGGAGGAGAAAACTCCAAATAGATCCCAAGTTCATAAACGATTCTCCAACAGTACCAGCATCTCGAATTGTATTTTGGAATGCAAGGGGATTTTATAATCTAGACGATATATATAACTATACCACTACAGATGACATTATATGTGTGAGTGAGACATGGCTTACTTCTTCACCTCAAATCACGTATCCTCAACGTAATATCGACTGTCAAGTTGTCTACAGTACGGCTACCAGAGAATCCTTAAAAGGAAGAGCAAAGGGACGTCTACTGATCATCAACAACGCAAATAAATATAAAATGGAAACGATATGTACGGCAGAGGATTACATTTTTGTTGAACTCGAAGGTGATAGTTCTAATATAGTGATTGGATCAATATACTCTAGCCCTAATTCTAACTTTGAAAAGTTTTTCTTCAATATAAACGAAATAATCTTTGACCTGTCATTGAAATATCAGGAATACTTGATAATTGTGGGAGGGGATTTCAACGGTAAAATTGGCTAAATGAATCAATTGGAGGAGGAAACTCTCTGTAACAACTTAAATTTGTATGACGCAAGAAAAAGTCTGACGGCTGATCTAGACAAAAGGGGAAAACAGATGGTAGAAAGTTTTGAAAAAAATGGGTTTTTTGTCCTGAATGGGAGAACTAAAAGCGACTGCCCAGCTCAATGTAAATTCCTAAGAGAAAAAAATTCTTCAATTATTGATTTTGCCTGGTCTAATAGCGTGGGAATTCAGTCAATCGAGGATTTCCAAGTGCTGAGAGTTCCAACTCGATCCGATCATTTTCCTATAACTTTGACGTTACTAGATCACTCGACTTTAAATTACGAAAACTATTCGAGCACCCTTTCTTTAAGTGGAATAATGACTTTGCTGATAAATTCAAAGAAATTATCCAGTACCCTCCAAATATTAACACTGCAATGTTTTCGATAGATGACCTTTCAAATAATTTAATTAATGCTATTAAAGAGACAGCGACAGAACTCAACATGACTGTAAAATCGTCTAGAAAACTGAGTCATCCGAAGCCGTGGTTTGATATACAATGCAGAAAAAGTAAAAGAGAGCTGAAGCAAGTACATAAAAAATGCGAGAAACAAAAATCCAATCCTGATGTTGTGTCAATTTATACAAACTGTGAAAAAGTACATACAAAATTATTAGATTCCAAGAAGGAAGATTACAAAAATTCCTTATTAGATTCTCTCGCGAATTCAATCGATTCCAAACAATTCTGGAAGATAGTAAATAGCTATAATTTCAAACCTTCGTATGAAGATGATATAGACTTAAACACATGGGAACAGTACTTGAAATCTCTCTACGCAGTCCGTGATCCAAATTCTTACTTAATATCGATTTATAATTTCCGGAATCCTTATCTTAACTCACACATAACTCTTGATGAAACTATTTCAAGCTTGAAACAGTCAAAAAACGGTAAGGCCCCTGGTCCGGATGGTATTAGCTACGACTTTTTGAAAAATTTGCCCGGCAATCTGATCCTTTACTCAAACTCTTTATTTAATAAAATAATTGATGAAGAAAAGGTCCCAATATCGTGGTATCAAACATTTCTTAGAATGATACACAAGAAAGAGGATGTCACTGATCCTGCTAACTACCGTCCTATTGCCTTAGTTAACTGTGTTACAAAGATATTTACGCAGATTCTTTCCAAAAGATTGACAGCTTGGGCTGAAGACATGCAACTCCTTCCAGAGTGGCAGGCAGGTTTCAGGAGGGGGAGAGGTTGCACAGATCAGATCTTTACCCTTAACGCAATGATTCAAAATCGCCTGAGACTGAACGGAGGCAAACTTTTTGTACTCTATGTTGATTTCAAGGCAGCCTTTTCCTCAGTTAGTCATAATATCTTATGGGAGAAATTAATCTCGAAAGGTTGTGGGTCAAAATTTATTAGATTAGTATTAGATTTCTACCCTTAAGCTAATATTGCAATCAAGGGATATAAGGGCGTCACCGGGTCGGTAGATGTAACGAAAGAAGTCATGCAGGGGGAAGTTCTAAGTCCAACCATGTTTACATTTTTAATTGCTGATTTACAAGAATTCATGTATGCCAGAGGTATCAGAGGTATATCAACAGACCATTTGTTGGAAATATTGCTCTTAGCTTACGCGGACGATTTGGCTTTCTTTACGGACTCCCTGGTTGGAATGCGTAAGATTCGTGAAGGATTATTATTTTAATGTAGGATAAATGAGCTCGAAGTCAACATAGAGAAAACGAAAATAGTGATCTACAGAAAGGGAGGCCATGGCCATGACAAAAATAACCGCCTTTTATGTACGGAACTTTCGAAATTGATATTGTCAAAAGTTATATCTACCTGGGCACCCCATTCACCCAATCTGCTCTTTTCGTCAGGTCAAAAGATGAAGCTGTTTGTAAATCTAACCTCGCTGTAGGATCACCGATTTCTCTGATTCACAGATTAAAACATAACGCATGGTACCCTATTGTTCGACTTTTCGAAAGTCTTGCATCCAGCATTTTAATGTATGGTGCGTATATATGGAGTCTCAGGTATTTAGATTTTATAGAAAAAGTTCAAACCACTTTTTATAAGAGAATCCTGCATGTTCCACAAAACACTGCTGGATCCCAACTTGCAGTTAGAGTTTTTGGGTCAATTCTCAATTGGGTAGAGAAAATTCTCAATATGTCCGACGATCGATACCCGAAAAGATGTTATTTAAGGTTAGGAGAACTGGATAGATCAAAAGATGATTTGTTAACCCTAGAGAAATACAACTGGGTCCGCCAGGTTAGAAGAATATTTAAAAAGATTGGAATAGAGGGCGATTGGGAATTACTTTCTCTTGCCTCTCTACAAAAAAATAAATCGGCATGAATAAGAGCTTATGATAAAATATTATATCTAGAAGATTTACAGAGAGCCCACTCGTCATCTGCTTTGATACTTTATCCTCAATTAACCTTGCGAGAAGGACCTCAGAAATATTTAAGCCCGTTAAGAACACCACTCAGTTTTATCAGAATTATAGCGCACTTAAGGTTAATAAATAAGTTCATACCTAGACTTATAATCAAGAATAAAACCTGACGTATGAATGTTGAAGGTTTTTGTATCTACTGTCATGAGAATGTTTTTAATACAGAACCTGTGTACCACTTCTTAGTAGAATGCCAATTTTTACATACTGTAAGATTTTCATGTATAAGCGAAAGTAGGGATATGTGCGAGATAAGGAATGCCTGGTTAAATGCGCTAGATAACCCTGAAAAGGATTCTATCAAAAAAATTATTATGTTTGTTAGTAAATTTATCGAATGATTATTATAATTAATTATATAATCCAAGTTTGGTTTTATTCGCTCTCGTTGTAAGTACGGCTTACATCCTCTGGAATAATGTTTACCATCAACCTTAATTTTAGTTTTTGTTTTTATTTATTAGAATAACAGTTAGTTTCAGAATTGAACTGTAACCTATTTGTATGAATCAGATGAGTCTCAAACAAATAAAGCACTACTTGGATAAATATTTTGAACTGCTTCATGAGAAAAGGAAAATCTATCTTAAATGGAAGTGATTTGGAATAAATATTAATAGTGAAGATCGAGCCGAAATCCAATATGCATTCAAATAAAAATTTTACAAATTTTACCCCATTACAATATCATTGTTATAATATTGCAACATTATGTGAATTTATAGATAAATGTAATTTAAGAAAAAAATATAAAAAATAAATGAATAAAATCGTATTTCTCAAGACGCGAACACGCGATCTAGAGCGCACAAGTCCAGCGGCTAACCACTGAGCCATGGGACTCGATAGCTGCCGAGGCGCAAAATATCCACTCGGTGAGCAGAATGACGTCTCAGACAGGATGACACGCTACGAATCCACATAATATAACAAAAACTATTAAAATGTGTCGCCTTGTCTCTGACACACTGAAAGGATTAAAAATATATATTTTTTGAATGAGAAGGTTGATTACTTTACAATTTTAATTACAATTTAGCTCAACTATCAATAATTCTTTCAAAAAATTATATAGTCTCAAATTTGTGATAAATTAAAAATTCATTTTATTTAATGCGGATTGCATTTTCAAGAACTGTGATTTCTTTTAAAAATTTAAACTTTTTTTGAAATAGTACTTTGAGACAATAACAAAAAAAAAAAAGAAAAAAGACTAATTGAATATAAATATATGAATACTTTTGGAATAGGAAATTGAATAAATTTGAACCTAGCAATAAATGGACGCGAAAAGGGGGTAAATAAATATAGTCCGAATACACGGAAACAGAACACCATGAAAAAGAAAAGCAAAGGAATACAAGAATTTTAAATTAATGTGCTGGGGTTCAGTTTTCGTTGACGTGAGTTTTTTTTTTATTTCAATTTAATATGGTAAAAACTCACACACACACATACTCACAATTTACAAACACACACACACACACAAGACTCGCCAAAAAATAAAATAATAATGAAAGTATAGACGATAACACTACAGCTCTAAAAGATCCTGGAGCTCGTCGTCCGAGTGCCGCCCCCACACTGGTCTCGGAACTGAAAGCAAAAATGGCAAAATCAGAATACATGTATGCATATGTATATATATGTACATATATGTGTATGTGTAGATATATACGTTATATCTTATCAAAATAATAGGAAACAAGAAAACACACCCTCCCGTCTAAAAACCGAAGTGCCACATTTGCATAGGACATCCTCTTCTAACATCTCGACGAATCGGCCACAAAGGTAGAAGGAGTTAACCGACCCCGGCACGCTGGAACAAGTCAAAAGAAAAACAATTTAGAATAAAATCAAGCAGTAATTAGACAATAAAACAAAAGTAAGAAGAGACTACTCACTCCAAGCAAGCTGCAGGAACACCCGGCGCATGAGGACACGGGCATTCGTCAGGATCTATGGGTTCGTGCGCGAATTGCGCTGATACAAAGTCGTACATTCGCTGCGTTGTCACCCTCGACTCCGCCCGTGCCTCCTGCAGGTCATGCAGGAACACCGGATCCGTTAATTTAGAGGCCAGGCGGCGAGCTGTCATCCGCGTAGCCCGACCCCTCCTTCGCCGAATGGGCCCACCGCCGGACGAGGACGAAGCCGCCTCGGCCTCCTCCTTTTCGTCTTCTAGGGTTTTCAGATGGAAGGTCCAGTGCCCCACAGGTCGTGAAGTAGCTCTCCCTGAGGAACTTTCCAAGGGAAACCTTAGTCGTTTTTCTCCTCGTCACCGCAGCTGAAAAAGAGAAAACACGTAACGAATTAATAAAAGCAAAAATCTTCATAGAACTAAGCTAAGCAAGCACACACATAAGCATGCGACACCAAAAAGCTACACGATTTGAACAATTGTTTCGCTGCCAAGATACGCTGTTTTAATGCAAGGGACGACACGGAACTTAGAACGCTCGGAAATTTATGATGCAACCGTTCAACCACCCTAAAGTCAGCTTCGGTAACCGCAATATTCACGTTCTCCCGACACAATGCCAACATCACCGAAATGTCCCTATTCCGGATTCACCTTCCACTGAACAAATTGGAAAATTCCCACCGCCTCCTCGATTCGGGAAATCCGGTTGTCTAAGCCAGCCCTCTTTGACAATGAAAGTGAAGGGGAAATAGGAACAACTGCTGATCCCGATGGTACGCTCACTTCGCTATTTTCGGCCGACGAACCAAGAACGGCAAGTCAAAATCCTCAATTGACTGCATGAACGGGTCAAAATTCACGACATTTTCATTTGACGCCGACATAACGAGCACTGAACTAACACCGCCCACGGAATAAAACCACGGAAGTAACAGAATCAAAACAAAAATAAAGCAAAATAAAACACACTTACCAGGACTACTAGAAACTGCCGATCCAGCAGTTAGGCAGAGGGGAACCCCCTGCTCCTGACAAAAATCTTCATAAGATACTGTGTCTTCTGAGGATGTAGACAAGCTCGATGTGCGTCCCACGGCTGTTTCAAGGCTCACTGACCATTCCTGCAGAACAGGCAACGACCAGCATCCAAATCAGCCAGCAAAAATTTGCTGATAACAGCAAAATCTGATGAACGACAAAGCAAGATAACACAAACCCTTGCACGTCTAAGGGCTCACATGGCAAAAGAAAGATTGAATTAAACTCACCTTATGAATCACATATTAAAATAAATACAGAACGAGTTACACTTTGAGAAACACTTTCACGTAGGTATAAAATCTTGAAATTACAATAATAAGATTGAATTTAACCAAAATCAAAATTGTCCTAAAATGTACAAAAGTAAAAATACATACAAAGCCAGAGAACAATTTGAAAAATAAATAAATCAATAAAATAAAATGTTTCACTTTACGAGACGTGAACCCTCGACCCTGAGTGCGCGGGTTCAGCGGCTAACCACCGAGCCGTAAGACTCGATAACCGCTAAGACAAATGGACACACATGACCAGCGAAGTGACGTCACAGAGCTCGGAACATGTTGGTCCCCAAACAAAAAAAAAAAGGACGGAGAAAGGAAAAAGTGTGAGGTTGATTTTGGTTGACATTTTCCCTATTCTCCCTCTTTTTTTTACTGTATTATTTTGTCTCCAATGAGCCAAGAAGTGAGGTCACTTTGAAATTTTAACTTTTGATATGTATGACTTTTTCCTTGCAAAAATATAATTAAAATGGATAATTTCCTCAGCAAAAGCTGAGGAAATTATCCATGAGGAAACGAAATTCTACTCAATTTTAAAAATTGAAAAAAAAAATGTTTACACTAGACTCATGATACTTTCCAGTCTGCAGAATAGTGCAACGTTATTAAAAATATGAAAAATCCAAATAAAGATCAAAGAAAACGTTATGAAACCGAGCTGAACATATCATAGAAATTACCAAATGTTAAGTAACAATCACCTAGCACAACTCATCGAGGACGATGAAGAATTTAAGGAGGGTGGACTGTTAAATCCCCAAATTATTCAAAAATTTTAATGGTGTCGTAACACGAATGATAAACGTATCATAGGAGGTAATGACTTACGTGGTCAGCCGCAACGAATTACCCACGCATGACGAATGATAAATGTGCGGCGGTCGATAAGGAGGAGAGCGCGAGCTAATTAGCGAGGTAGTACCATGAGCATACCGACCCATCTAACGATTGATAATGCAGAAATGCTAGAATAAATTAACGTGGAACCTTATGTTATATCTTCCAAGTAAAGGATAAGTTAATTATGTACCATAACAGTATATAAACTAATTATAATCAAATAATTATATAAATAAGCAATATCAGTAATAGTTGCAAACACATATATTACATGTGTTAACAACTACTATTTCGAATTAAGAAATTGGTCGGAAAAGGACAAAAGAAGAGTAACAGAGCTTATCATCAATAATCAATACCCAGATCAATATAATTAAAGGGGGCTAAGTTCAATACATAAAATTGAGGTACAAAACATAACCGATGAACGCAAAATAGTACGTGACTATCAAGCATCACTCATGCGAACATTCCTTGATTCTTACGTATCATGTAAACTTTTCAAATTCGCGCGTGTCGATCGTAACTTTTGCGATTCCTGCGTGCCGATCGTAACTTAAGCGATGCGCGCGTGCCGATTGTAACTTTGGCGAATTGTACGTGACTTTCGAAGAAGCATTTTCCTATATAAACCCCAGACTCACCCTTGGTGGTTGTCTTTATCGTTTGAACAGTAGTACTGTCCACATCATTTACGAACCGCCTTGACTAAGTCGCGTACTTTTACCTCACCGCGAAATATTTCTTAAAGAAGAACCGCCTTGATTAAGTCGTGTACTTGTACCTCACTGCGAAATAGTAAAGTGGAGTCCAGTTTTGAAAATAAAGTCCCTTCGGCTTTCGGTCGTCATACTAATTGACCTCGAAGTTGTTCGTGAAAGTCAATTAAAAAAACACCCGGCAGAATTCCATCGATATTCTGCGATGAATCGGGGATACCATCGATAAACCAATCTTCTCTTGCCCTTTCGGACTGAAAGGTAGTGTCAGATTTAACTCATTAGTTACATTGTAACCCATTTCTACTCTCATGTTAATTGCCATATCAAACTACTGTCATTCTGAATTATCGCAATCCCCTTGGATTGATAAAGTGAAAACGAACCCCACAACAAAAATAAATAGTCGGGCTTCACCATCCTGACTTAATCAGCCCTTGTAGCCTCCCTCATCCTAACCAATTTCCAACCTACTCTCGCCTTTGCTCGGGACATAACAGGAATTCACGGAATTCACCAAAAATAAAGAAATTCAACGAAATAATGGAATTCATCAAAATAATTATATTCACGAAATCTACGGAATTCATGTAATCAACGGAATTCATGGAATTCACAGAAATCGTGGAATTCACAGAATTCATGAAATTCATAGAATTCGTGAAATAAACGGAATTCATGGAATTCATAAAATTCAATGAATTCATGAATTCATATAATTCGCGGAATTCAGAAAATTCACGGAATTCATGGAATTCACGGAATTCATGGAATTCACAGAATTCATGGATTCACGGAACTCACGGAATTCGAGGAATTTGCTGAATCAATGGAA
>CAKNXH010028242.1:10442-20861 GCA_932178445.1 Andricus quercusramuli | reverse complement strand
ATATCTTTATAAAAACTAGAATTTTCTGAAAATAACACAAGATTTACTTTAATTTATGACGAAGGAATACCAATCAGTCTCGAAACAAGAATTTAATGTAAATATTTATTAACGATAGAAAAAAGTATATATAATATTGAAAATGGTTCTAAAAATGATTTCACAGACCTCAAATGTATATTTAGCTACAAACATGTACAAACATGTATATTTAGCACAAAGATATTAAAATGATAAACATGATCACGGTGGTCAGGCAGGACGAATAGGCATCACAAAAATGGCAATGAAATCGATTTGCGGGATAATATTCGGGTACAAATATACATCAAAAATCCGTTTGAATTGAAATCCTAGCTGATCCTGTATTCGAGATATCGTCAAATTACGTATTTCAGCTATTTTATCAATGGAACGTAATGAGCTATACCTTAAGCATGCATTCAAATGCATATAAAATTATTATTTTTATGCTAGGTATGTGTTGAATAGATAAATGAATCACAACCGCAGGCTAGCGAAACCCTCGTGTGTCTTGAGGACACGAAGCGACCCAAGGATGACAGTTTTCTCCATCCATCTCGCAACTGCCTTGGAATATTTTTGGCACGCGGGTATGGCTTTAAGGTTACGAACCAGTAATAATTTCGCACCTCCGAGAGCACCTATCTCAAGGACAATTACTCGTACCGAATATTTTGGGTACAGTCGTTGCAGCTCTCTTTTAAGTTCTTGATAGCTCTCCTCTTTTTCTTTCTCCTTTGCAGTGATGTTATATTCAGACGGAGCCGAGAATGATATTCGAAGATATTCGAAGATATTCGAAGCACTCCATATAACAGATTACCCAGATGTCAGGACTTTATGTGTGAAGCAAATGCTTCAGTTGTACCCTCATTGCGTAAATTTTTAGATACAGTTATCATAGAAGGTAAAAAAACTAATGCTGAAAAATTGAAAAAAAAAGTGTATAGCCATCGGTCATGCTATAACTGCAGCAACAAGACTTCGCTTATTTATTTCTTGCCTATTACTTTCTCTGGCGGGATTTTTATTCAGAAAAGTTGCGTCAAAAAATATTGTAAATGCAGTTGCAGCTTTGGGTTTCTGCTCAAGCTACAAGGATGTCACGCTATTTGAAGCATCCGCTGATGAATCTTGGAAACCTGATTTAGACATAAATTCCTTTTTCCAGTATATTTTTGACAACGCGGATTACAACATAAAAAACTTAACTGGGAAAGGTACATTTCATTCCATGGGTGGAATAAAATGCATAATTCCGGCAAACAAGGTTCTAGATCAAGAAATTTGCAAATTGCGAAGTGTTCCTTTATCTAAAGAGATCGCAAGTACCGGTGAAATCCCAATACAAACAATGCCAAAAATTTTATCAACAGAAGAAAATAATTTTTATTCCGAGTAATATTATCAACCAATGATCAGTGGAATAGGCCTATAGGGGAGACCACAATACAAGAAAAGCACCAAAAACTTTACTGCAGGGGTGGTGTGGAAATGAGATCCCAGTGCTTGTACGTGCACTGTGAAAAAATAATAATAATGACTTTCCAAATCGATGTAATCCAAAAAAATGTATTGTTGCTAAAAGGAAATTTTCTGCTCTAAAAATTTTCTTCCATGCATTTTTGTCCAAAAACTACCCTTTTATGAGTTATGGGCCGAAAACTAAGCGCGCGAGTACGTTTCGCACCATACGCTAAAACATCCCCCCCCACTCCTGGAGCTGATTACGCATCACCTATGGCCTGTACATCAAAAGTGTACAGAACCTTTTTTATTGCAAATTCTATTATAAATATTTTCACCTCTATTCATTTTTATCCTCCGACGCACCCTTTCGCATATAATAGCCAAAAACCAGCGCTACTACCCGTCTAAGGGATGTTTTTCGAGGCTAGGGGTGTATGCGGTGCCGATCTGATGGGGAACTTTCTTGGTATTCATTTCTAATCCCTTCAGGGACATGATTGTGAAGAAAAAAAAACTATACCTTTTTTTTCTGGAAAAAAGTCTAATTTCCCCGGACTATTACTCAAACTCCAAACAGAACCAGCGCACTGATTGATAACACATTGTTTTGAGATCACGAAGATTTGCATATACTATAGGCGCGTCAGTCGAAAGGTCTAACATAAGAAAAGGAACAAATGAAACCATTGGTTCAGAAAATAGAAAGAAGCCGAAAAATTGCCCCCAAATAAACAGCGAAACATTCGAATGCAAATCTTTTCTATAAAACAACATACAGTTCATTTTGTAATACGAGGAATTTTTTATCAAACGCATAATATAATGAATTTACGAACGAAAAGAGAAGGCTAGTTTACAGGAGGGGCAAACAATTTTAGGGATTAGATTAGACACATCAGGTCATAGCTCGTTCGACAACTGTCGCAATGTGGCCACCGACAAACGAAAACAAGTCTTTTGTGAAGCACACTAATATACATATATCAACTTGACATGTCAAAAAGAAAAACACGTGTAAATCATTGAATTTCATAGATCAGATTGCATATTAATAGATTCATATATAAGGTCACAAGTACACATGTAAATGGGAAATAGCAGAAATATTGCATGTGGGAAAATACGATATTCACAAGTGTCAGTATTAATGTGATGTCAAATTCAGGCAAGCGGCATAACGCACAATGATCAATTAGCATGCAATGTTCCATGTAAGTCAAGTGTTCGATAGTGAGAGTCGGAAACAGAGTTTGAGTTTTAGAATTGTGAGTGTTTATGCTTTACGTTCATGCTCCCCTCGCTAACCCAACATCCGGCTCGAAGGACCAAAAAATGTTAGTTATTTAATGACGGACTGGCGTGGGCCAGCGAAGGGATCACATTGAGTCATGTCAAAGTCGGCGAACAAGACACCAGAATATGTATCACCATGATTATGAAAACCTCTGAATACCTGTTATGGAATTTAATCCGTAATTAAGAGTCCCTGAGCTTATCCAACCAGGCACTCCTTTTGAAGCCAAAAAAGGTTTTGGGTTTTTGTAGAAAATTGGAACAGATGTAGCCTCCGGAAGCTACGACCACGATCGTTCATCGAACGATCGATCCCGACGCAACCGGAGGTGATACGTCGTCCGACTCGTCACTCCCCACAACACCAGAAGTTGATCGAGTCGGGAAATCACTAAACAAGCACTCGATTCACAGGAGGTGACGTTAACTTTAACTTAGGGACTCAACCGCCCGAACCGTCCACAAGCAAGACTGGACCTTGAACCGTTGAACCACCCGATCACTGGCCACACTCGCCTACACCTAGGTGAATACTGGAAAGCCAGAAAGAAGGGGTACAAGTATCAACAGAGGAGCTTCACACCACCACCCGACTCCCCACTCCCACCAAAGGGAAAGAGCCTGAAACTCAAAGAACAGAGAGAGAGAGAGAGACCCTCAAGGAGAAGGAGCACTGGGCGAAAACCATTTTACTAACAATGAAACCTTGAAGGTCGCTCAAATAAGAATAACAACATCAAATAAATTATTAACAACCTGTATATGCAAGAATGATTTTCACCGTGTCACAAAAGGAAACAGAACAAGCGTATTTCTAAAATTTTACAAACTAAAAGATTACAATAAGCAACAATACTTTCTTCGAGAGTTAATTCAAATTCTTCCTGTGAAACGCCGCTGACATGGAAAATACTATGATCCGTCTAATAGCCGGAGACTTTGCACTATAAAGTATTTCCTACCTCTTCCTACTCATGCTCCGAAAAAACGGAAATTCGCAGTCTGTAAGAAGAGGTTCTTACAAACTTTTCAAATCTCAGAAAAACGCATGAGGCTTCTCTTAGAAAAATAGGGCAGAATAAATTTGACTTATGTGACCAAAGAGGTGGATGTCGCAACGTTATTTCCAAGTACACTTGGAAGAGTCGAATTGCAGAGCATATTCTCTCATTTCCTGTAGAAAGTGGACACTATAATCGTAGTGTTTCTCCGAATGTTTTGTATCTGTCCCAAGATTTGAACATGAATCGAATGTACATGCTTTTCAAAGATAAATACACAAACAAGACGACTAGAAAAAAGCCCCCGGTATCTTTATCGTATTACAGAAACGTGTTCAAGAAGAGCTTTCGTCATTTACACTTCAGAAGACAGAGAACAGACATCTGTGAAACATGTGATAGTTTTCATGTAGCAGAAATAAATGCTGCAAATACCGCAGAAAAAGAAGCAGCTAAATCTTCTCTTCAGAAGCATCACATAATTGTCGAAAAATCACAATTCGTACTTAACAAGGATAAGAAGGCCACTGATTGTCACGTTCTCAGTTTTGACGTACAGAAAACAGTTCTCGTTGCCTGATTTGACTAGTAGAATGTTTTATAGCCGACAAATTAGTTGCTATAATTTGGGTATTCATGACGAAAATTTTCACAAAGGAACAATGAATTTGTGGACGGAGAACCTTGGATCACGTGGCTCCATGGAAATCGCATCTTGTTTATATTCGTTTGTTACAGACGAATTGAGAACACCGTTTCGAAAGATAGTTCTTTGGAGCGACAATTGTGCAGGGACAAAATAAAAAGCAAAACCTCATTGCAATGTATTTGACATTGATTGCCAAGGGTTATTTTGACGAAATCGTGCATAAGTTTTTGCTAAAAGGACATACGTATATGTCACCTGATAGAGATTTTGCTCTTATTGAGAAAATCAAAAAGAAGAAAACGCTTTTCACGATCAAGGACGTGGCCGAGATGATTAGAGAAGCCGCCATGAAAAATCCTTCCACTATTTGCTTAATGGAAGGGTTTTTCAATTGGAAAGAAATAGCCCGAAAATCGTTTATGAAAAGAAATGGATTACGCATTAGTGAGGTAATGCAAATCGGAATTACAAAAGAAACGTTTGGAACTGCTTACACCACTTCTACTTACGACGAGAATCCGGAATGGAATCAGCCATTTATTTTAAAAGATATTAAGTTTGGGAAAAAATATGTTACAAATTTATGGGGAAATATTGATAATGACGAAACAGACTCTTATACTCGTAATTTACTATTTTACAGATTACACCATCTACGATTTTGAAAATCTGGAAATAGGAAAATGCAACACCAGTAAAGGGATCACTAAAGAAAAAAAGAATGACGTACAAAAGATATTTCCGTATCTAACGACGCAGCAAAGAGAATATTTCACAGACATTTTGGGAAAATAGTTCCCTTTTTCATCAATTGTATTAGTACTGAATGCAATAATAACCCTGGAAGTCGATTTTTGATCATTTTTTTCTCGCAACTCGTTGCTTCTTTTCATCTAAACTTTTTCTAGAATCAGATGATGACTACAAATAATCTTTTGATTTTTCCTTGTTTTAACATATGCTCTATTTATCCGCTTTTTTGTATCCAGCCTCTCAAAGGTACTTCCTCGTTTTTTTCTAAATTCAAAAATAAAACAGTCACCCATCTTTTTATCTGTGTCAAAACTGAAGTTGTTTAAGACGCGCCGAACTTTGACCAGGACTTTCTTGCAAATTGTTATCTTTTTTGAAGCGCTCTTTTCGCGGATCAATAGAGCTAACCAAAATTTCGAAAGAACTTTCTTGTTTTTTTTTTAATTCAAAAACAAAACAGTTTTGTAACTTTTATGAGTGAAAATTGAAGTTTTTTGGGATTCACCGATCTTTGACAAGGGCTTTCTCGCACAAGGGTATTTTTCATGAAGCGCTCTTTCCACGATTCAATAGAGCTGACAAATAGCTCGAAGGCACTTTTTTATGTTTTTTTTTAATTCAAAAATAAAATAGTTACGTTACTTTTTGTGAGTGAAAATTGAAGTTTTTTGGGACGCACCGATCTTTGACAAGGGCTTTTTCGCATAAGGTTACTTTTCACGAAGCGCTCTTTCCGCGATTCAATAGAGCTAAAAAAATAGCTTGAAGGTACTTTCTGGTGTTTTTTGTAATACAAAAATGAAATAGTGACGTTACCTTTTATGATTGAAAATTAAAGTTTTTTGTTTACATGTGGTCCCTTTGACAAAGGTTTTCTCGTAGATGGTTGCTCCTTTCAAAATATTCGTTACACGGTTCGATGAAGCCTAGCACTACCTCGAACCGTTTTCGCGTTTATTTGTTTAAAATTAATTCCGCGAAAGATAAACAGTTTTTATGCTTCTCCTGAAAAAGTCATGTTTTGGCACTTACGCCCTTCTGCGGTGTGGCCCTTTAAGTATCTTGCCATTTTTGAAATAGTTAAAATTCACAAAGAAACATTTTTTCACATATTTTATATTATTATTCAGAAAGTGTTTTACGACCAAGGAAAAAGGTTTTTGTGTTGCATAAAATGATTTTATATTACGAAGGTTATTAAATATTTACAAAAAAATGTCGAGTTTTTTTTTTAAATAAGTGAAATTCAATTCTATTATTATAATCTGTTACATCGCAGTTTTTCTATGCTTCTTGATATTCTGAATGTTCTATTTATTAAGCATAGTTATAGATTGAATTATGGTAAAAGTAGGAACTTTCGATTTCTTCCTATGTATTTTGGAATATATAACATATATTTTATTATATATATAGTTAAAAATCTATCTATCATAAAGTTATCTAATATATCATATAGTTAAAAGTTTGTCATAAGGACAACCGCAGGATTTCGCCGGGAGCGTGTGCTAATCTAAAAAAAAATTGCACCCGCTCCCAGCAAAATCGCGGTAAAATTTCAGCTGTAACCACGCCTCACGACCGTGAGATGGGTGGTTACAGTCTGCGCGAACTCAATACGATGATCCGGCGAAAGTCTCGTGCACCCTGAGGACACGGAGCGACCCAAGGACGACCGCCTTCTGCATTCTCCCTGCAAGTGTCTCAGCATTTTGTTGACACGCAGGGATGCTTTTCAGGCTATTAACAAGTGAAACCTTGGCACCTCCAAGAGCGCCAATGATCAGGACGATTAGCTTAACAGAATATTCCGGGTATAACCGTCGCAACTCCCTCATAAGGTATTTATACCTTTCTTTCTTTTCTTTCTCCTTCGCTGTGACGTTTTTGTCCGCTGGTGCCGGAAATTCGATAACGAAAATGGTTCGTTTCTCGAAGTCAAGAAGAACCATGTCAGGCCTCGTGTGCGCAACAGAAACAATTGTCGAGAATATGAAGTTCCAATATATGCGGCACTTCTCATTCTCGACAATTGACTCTATTTCTCTAGGGGCGTTCAGCGGAGAGGTATTTGGGCTAATGCCGTAAGAGTGACAGAGATGGTAATAAAGCACTCTCAGTGCCGCTTTGTGCCTTTGGATGTAGATTGTTCCCGCATGAGCTGGACAACTAGATAGTATGTGTCCTAGATGCTCGGGGTGTTCATGACACACTCTGCAGCTATCATCGGGAATATCTTGGCTCAAAATGTAGCGACGGTATGCTAGAGTGGAAATGACACCATCTTGACATGCCAAAATGAAGCCCTCTGTGCCCGACTTCAATCCGGGTGATCTAAGGAAAGCAAACGTCAGCTCATACGACATCGACTGATCTTCCACATTTTTGTGGAAGATGCCGTGCATCTTCTTGTCGAGGAGCTCTTCGCGGAAGTTTTTCTCCTGCGCTTTCTTAATCCGGGCCTTCAGGAGTGAGTATTCAAGATGGATAAGATTTGATGCATTTCGCTTACCCCTGATATTGAAGTCAAGGCCGCGTGTTTCAGCAGCCTCTTCTGCTGCTTTGTAAAGAAACGCCCCTTTGCCTACTCCTTCGTGTTTTCTGACCATTTTAAGAAGAGGATCTTGTCCATTTGCGACAATATGTGCTGTACCCAGAATAATCCTGTTGTGAAGACATCCAAGATTCAGTATTCCACGACCACCTTGACGGCGTGAGATGTAAAGTCGTGGAACAGAAGACTTAAGGTGCATGCTTTTGTTCATGTGCATGACCTTTCGGGACCCGATATCGAGGGATCTCAGCTCGTCCTTCGTCCATGGAACTACTCCAAATGAATAGGGTACCACTGGGACGGCAAGCATGTTCGTTGCAGATACTTTGTTCCTCGCCGACAGTTCGGAAGACCATATCTGTCGGAGGATACGTTTGTATCTGCATCGGAGAGTATCCTTTATAGATGTTACGTCCTGAATGCGGCTTTGTGGCACGCCCAGGTATGTATAGGTCTCTCCAGCGCAAAGGTGTCGTATAGCGCTTCTGTCAACGAGTTCAGGATCTTCAGGGATGCCGTTAAGTTTTCCTTTCTTCAAATTAACCTTGGCGCATTTCTCTAACCCGAACTCCATTCCAATCTCTTGAGTGTACTCTGTGACAATTTTTAGAGCTAGATGTAGTTTCTCTTGATTTCTTGCATAGAGCTTAAGATCATCCATGTAAAATACATGAGTTACCTTATGCTTTCGATTTCCAGGTTTGCCGCAGAGGTACCCTTCGGAATGGCGCAGTGCGAGAGATAGTGGCAATAATGTGAGGCAAAAGAGGACGGGATCATGGTATCGCCCTGAAACACACCTCTCTGAAAGGTGATACTGTTAGTGATCATACGATATTTTCCAGATAAGATGGTAAATCTAGTTTTCCAAAGCGGCATTAATCTCGCTATGCATCTCACGATGTGTGGATGAACCTTTAAGCTTTCCAACAGACAGATGATAAGTCTATGGAAGGTTGAATTAAAAGCTTTTCGGTAATCTATCCAGGCCATCGATAGAGATCGTTGATAGGATTCTGCAACTTTACAGACACATCTATCGATGAGCAGGTTCTCCCGACATCCTGCTACGCCTTTCTTCGAGCCACGTTGTTCATACATCTCTCGCCACACAGGTTTAATTGTCCGAAGAATCCTATCATTTAGGATGGCTGTGAAGATCTTATACAGTGTGTTCAGACAAGTTATTGGCCTGTAATTCTTAGGGTCAGCTAAGTTGCCCGTCTTAGGCAGGAGCATTGTGCGCCCTCTCACCAACCACTCCGGAATAGGCTCTTCCGACTTTAGATATGAGGTGAAAATTCTGGCCAGATGCTGGTGGGTAGAAGGAAACTTCTTCCACCAGAAGGTCTTGATACCATCTGGTCCCGAAGCGGGAAAGTTCTTCATGCCTCTTAATACGTTTTTCACCTCCTCGGTAGTGATAGGTGGGCATTCTTCCTCAGGTGTTATGAGGGCATTGCACAGCTCCTTGAAGTTATTTATGTTCTTTGAGTCTTCTTGAAGTGGATGCTGGACCTCGTAAACTTCTCTCCAAAATGCTTCGACCTCCTCTGGTTTGGGCGGATGGTCGACAGTAATTGGAGGGTCTTGGAAGAGTTTAGATGGATCAGATGAAAATTGTTGATTTTCTCTGACCCACCTCTCTCTCCGCTCTAGACTTCTCCTAGCGTTAGATAGTATTCGTATTCTGTCAACAATATGCTGTCTGATGGTCATTAGCTTTGATTTGTTGATTGATGCATTGTACACACCATAACTGATAGTCCAGAGGTCGGATTCTTCGGGAAAATCTCCACGAAGTTCATCATCCAATTCGGTCAGATCTTTGGGCTTGGGAGAAACCTGAATGTTGATGTTTCTCCGGGTCCTGAAGCATCGTTCTTCCGCTATTGGATGCCTTTTCGCGGTTGGTCTCAGTGTCGCCTCTCTTTCTCTGTTGCCGGCTTGTTCTGGATGCGGTTGAGTAGGCACTCCGCTTATATAACCCCTTTTCCTAAGGTTCTCGGCATGGTTTGGCAGACGTTGTTGCGAAAAGTCTGAGAGCTCTGGGTGTTTCTCGCACCACAGAGCATGCAGTCGTGCCATGTAACCTTCTCGTTCAGGGACAATACTGGCATCGTAGCACTCCAGCAGGCCGTCATTGAGTTGATCCGTCCACTTAAAAGTAACAAGATTCCGCCGGTCAATCGCATTGACTCCGTCTTGATTGGCTCCCCCAACTGTAGGGTAGTCGGCATTGTTGTCCGACCCATTGTCGGGAGCCATGCGCGTTCGATTGTTTTGAACCGCACTTACTACAATTATGTTTGGTGTTGTCATTGTTGTTCCCACGAGCAGCTAGGGAAAGGGTTCGTCCATCCTTGTAGAGCCCCGCATGCAAGGATAAGGCTGTATACTCTGAGAGTCGCCGATTTCCCAGAATCACCGTTAGAGACACCTCACCCAGGTGACATTCAGCTTTCGGCACGGTTCTCACGCCTTCGCTTGGGGGTTTTTCCTTCGGGACCAACCATGGGCAATTGTCCGCAACTGCTTATTAATTATTGCAACCATATTCAGCAGAAACCCTTGGTACAGGGACCCTCTATCCGCAACCCGAGGACGCGTTCGGTGGCTTTGTCATAAGCCCTTCGGTTCTATTCCAAAGGAATCGAAACCGAAACCGAATAATA
>CAKNXH010028242.1:0-10342 GCA_932178445.1 Andricus quercusramuli | reverse complement strand
ATATATATATATATATATATATATATATATATATCTTCTTCTACACTTTTTACGTATCTCGCATCTTTTGGTTTAAGATTGGATTTTTCAATTTTTGCATAGCAATTTCGATAAATAGATTAAAAACTATGAGTTTTGTCAACAAATATTTAAGATAAATTTGGTGGACTTTCTAAAAGCAATACTTCCTCGTTGTTGTGGAAGGTTTGGAGAATTTAGAAAAATGTTCCAGGAAGTTTCCGAGAAGGTTCTCAATGAACGTTCATGGGATATTGGTGACAATTTTTGCATTATATAAATTCAATTAATTTAATTGATTGAATTTTTTGCGAACATTCTTAGAACCTTCCTTTGGAATGTTCCAGGATTGTTCAGGGAAACTTTTGTACTACCGGGTCTTATCATGATGAGAATGTTCTAGTTTTATATGAAAAATGACAATCACGGATTTCATCAAGTCTTTACATTTCAAGACACCTTGAATCCGAAAAAAAAACCAGATTTTACGATGGTACCTGTGTCTCGACTGTCCCGAAGAATAAGTCACTAACAAAGTTTTCCGTATACAGAGTGTATCAACTATATTTTACTTCCCTAAAGTGTCGTATCTCTATGTATTTTTAAATGGAGATACGAGACGCTAGTATTTTTCAATAGCACGCGTACGTTTTGTTGTTCTCGTAAAAAATAACGTTAAGAATACGAAAATTCAGTTTTTGGGAAAAAGGGCATAAAATACGGAAAAAAATGAGAAGACAAAAGTTGTGAAAATCGTTTTTAAACTTTTTCCATATATCTGTCGCAGTTTGGCATAAAATTTGGAAATATTCGATTTTTGTTCAGTATTTTCGATCGACTAAACCAAAACCGTTGAACAAGAAAGTCTGGTTTCATGCAAAATTTGACTTTATCGGTTCTCATCATATCTCTATGTTTTGAAAACCCCTGAGTCAGAAAAAAAAGAGATTTTCACAAAGCTTACTGCTAAATGACTTCTATGACTTATAAATCGTTAATTGACTGTCTAGAGTATCGTGCAGGCGCGATGACTGTCAAAGGACTAATCAGAAGGGCGTATTGAACATATATATTTTTGCAGGCCTGAACAGTTTCTAATGGATGTAAAAGATTTTCTGAAAGTTTAAGCAAAACAAAAAATCTGAGTTTGGAAAAAAAAATTCATTTTTATCGTTATTTTCAGGCGAATAGTTTTTTGCTGATCCAGGTGAACGGTAAAAGTTGTTAACTAAGATGATATAAGTGACCATTTTTCGCAAGTTCTATACTGAATAAGCACTTATATTAGCGCAGAATACTACTTTTACTGTTCACTCGAATCCAAAAGAAACAGAAGCATGATTGACTTGAAAATAATGAGCAAAACGACATTTTTCGTGATTTTAAACATTTTCGCTACTGTAGCTTGAATGTGCCAGCATAAGATAATATTTTATGAGGGCTATGTTGCGAAAAAATCAATAATATTATAATATATAACTTTTGCTGCTCCTTGGAACATGATAAAAACAGTTATTTATCTAGAAATAAAGATAAAAAATACTATTTTTTGTTTGTAATTTTTACCTTTTGTTATTATATTATTATTTGTTTGAAAATAACGAGAAACATAATTTTTTGCGATTTTGACCTCTGACCGCCTTGTGCAAACTAAGAAAATTATCGATTTTTTATTGAACTTATAGGAAATTATTTTGTCACCGACTAGAAACTTCTGAGGGATCCAGAAAGAGAGAAATCAACCACTATTTTTTTTTGATACGCCCTTCCAAACAGATTGCATTGAGCTTTCACAAACTTTTTCAATGCCTTGAAGGAAGGACGAGTTCGTTAACCAGAAATTTTCAACCAACAGTTCTGATTTTCTCAATCGAAAATGCATCTCGAAATACGAAATCTTGAACACCTAATGTCTTTTTGAGATAGTAGGCATACAAATAATTTCATGTTAAACTGAAACACATTCAGATGTTCAATTTTTCCGATCGTATAAACATCGCGCATTGGAACTTCACGACCCACGCCGCCACGTGCTGCCCGTTGCTTGTTCGATTTTGACGAGTTTTTTCTCTCAGCCCTGTATTCTCGATATTATAATTATGGAATATTACAATTTTTTAACAATTCCGTAAGATCAAAATTAGCTGTCCTTAATTAAAATCGGATAACGACTTTTGCCTCTCTACGCGAGAGAACAAGGTTCTTGAGTTATAAGTTACATTAACTCGAATAATTCTGACGAAATGTTGGTTTTAGAATAAAATTTGAGTTCAAGCCAGCACGATGGATGCAATTTTGAATACTCAATCATTTGTTCAGCTCACATACTCCGTTTTCATTTCTTATTTTGGATTACAAATATTAGAGATAACCTCAACTAAGGCTTGCATTGAAAAGTATTCTGAAATTTCCTGTTAAATGGTGACGTGACAATTGTCGCATTGTTTTCGATACGGTTTTTGTTCTCGCATTTAGAATCCCCATAGCAGCATAAGTTATCTCTTGAAGTGAATTTCTTTCTATACCCAGTAGCGACATTATTTTTCTAAGTACTTTTGGATACCCGAAATAGATCACGAAATAGGAGATTTTGAATCCCTTTCAAATTTGCACATATCGCTGAACTTACCTACTGTTCGCCGAATAATATTGAGGTTGAAACCATTTAAAAACACAGTATTAGTCATTTTGCGTTGTCAACATTGATTTCTACACAGGTAACTGTGATGAAAACTAATTTTTCAATCTTGTTCATCATTATATTATATGTTTTTAATGATCGCATTTGGATAAAGTCAGAAGAGCAGAAACGGCATTGCTCGGTATTTAAATTTTTAATACCATGACAATTTTTGATGCGACAGAGTAACATCTCACTTATGATATCTAGAGACAAGAGATACGAACTTTGAAAATCTATATTGCTGTCCATTTTTCTGCGTGTCTGCATGATAATGAAAAAGTGGTAAAAAGAAAACTTATTCACCCGAAAAAAATCTACAAATTTATTCAGACTATTTTTCAAACGAATGCATGGTTTTGTTCCAACCTTGAAAAATGTTGGAAAAATCTTAAACGGGTTGGAGACTGACCATGGCTGTAGATGTAGGAGCGGACTAGGCATGTCGTAGAAGGGTGGAAGCAACGAGCGGGGCTATCTGCCATTTTGGTGTGCTAAATCAGTATTGCGAGAGAAAGAGCAGACTGTTTTTTTTCTTAATTATTCCCCATGCTTTTCCATACCAACATGGTGTACTTCTCTCCCTCACTTACCAGAAAATTCTGCGCCCAAGTTACAAAAGCATGAGGTTAGTCGCCTCCCATTCCTATATCCACGGGATCGACCAACGTTATTTCTGTGTCCAGTCGCAGGAGTGCTTTGCCACTCTCACTAAACGTTGAAAAGGGGTAAATGTTTGATCGGAATTATTTCTGTGACCAGTCACGGAAGTGCCTTCCCAAACCCACGAATCGTTAATCGTAATTCTTGAGTAGCAAATCGACGATAAAGTGCGGTATACAGTGTGTCCCAGACTCAAGTGTCCGGTTATGTATAGCTGCATAGAAATTAAAAAAATTCCTTTCCCAAAAATCAGTTGAAGTTTCAGTTTTTGATTTGTTAAATATTTAACCAGAACCAATCGCGAGAGCGGTATAAGCAGTCGTGCGTATCTGAGCGTGAGTCTAATGCAGTGTATGAAGCGTTACGCCAACGTGGTTTTTTTTTTTTTTTTTCTTTACAGGAGTAAAAACGGAAAATGCTCATGCACCAACCACATTCGAACTTTGGGGACCGCGAGCCCAATATATGCATCCCACGCGCATGTACTTCATATACATGCACACGAGATGCACACACGGGCGCGCAGCCCACAAGGAACGAAGGTGAGTGTGGGACTTACCAAACGGCACCTACCCACTAAACGTTAACTCCTTTCCCGCCAACCCATGTCCTCGGAACCGCATTCGCATTACTTCAAGGAAGTGGGGGTAAGGCCACTGAGTCGTGCTTCGACTTCCATCATACTAGGCCAGCTTGGCATTTCAACTTTGCGCACCCAACCAAGATGCACGCATCGTCCTCAGCAGTGCGGTTGTACCGCACAACGGGCTCGTCGGCCTTCGAACATCGTGGTTGGGTGCGATTCTTTAACTTGGTCGTCCTCGAGGTCTCCTTGATGAGGCTGCCTCTCGGAGCGACCAACACCTCATAGTCCCGGGCAGATGATCCGTCCGGGATTTCTTTCCCTTTGCGGCGCAGAGGTAACACTGCGGCGCACATTCGCACTCCGCAGCCCTATGGCCCTCCTTGCCGCATCTCCAACATGCTTTCGTGCGGTCTGGGCCAACACAACTGGCTGCCATATGGCCGAAGCCTAGGCAGCGGTAGCACTGAACCCTTTCCGCCTTTTTATGTACACGACAGGACACCCGCCCCACCTTCAGGTGTCCTGTGCGTATCAGTCTCGCAGCCAACTCCTCTGGCAGCTCCACGAAAGCCTTCAGGTTGCCCCTGAAGGGTCTTTCCGTGAGGCTGACCTTCACTTCTCCAACACCCTGGTCACCGAAGTGCCTTCTGACGGCCTCCTCGATTTCCTCCGCTTCACTTGTTGGATCGAGGTCCAAGACCTCGATCTCGATGCGGGGTACAAGCTCGCGCACAGTACCCCCCAACCCAACAGCCTGCCTCACGGCAGCCGAAAATTCGGCCCTGCCCTCCGCTCTAGGTCCGAGCTCCACAAGGACATCTCCGTTTCTGGTTTGCCTGACACCCCTGATTTTTATACCAAGGGCGTCCGGTTTCACCTTCTGCTTGTGGTCCTTGAGGACCTTGGCATAGCTTCGACCCTCGACCGGTTTAATGAGAACCGACTCGGGTCGTGCTCTCCTCTTCGGTTGCTTCTTCTTCTTCTTCTTCGTGGGTGCAGGTGTAGACGTGATCCCTTCCACCTCCTCATCCTTTAGTGTCGAGGACGCCAAGATGGTAGTGCGGTTCCTCTGTTTCTTCACCCTCTGTTTAATAACACTTGTCCCAACGGGACCCGTTGAAAGATCCCTTTCACGCTTTCTAGGTTGGGTGTTGGGAGCTGCCACAGATCCATCAGTCTGCGTGCAGCTTTCGTCTGTCTTCTTCTTCGCCTTCTCCTTTTGGACCATGGCTCTCGTTCGGGCAGTTCGACCAGCATTTTCGATCAAATCCCTATGAAGACCTTCGGTCGTCAAAGAGTGATCGCGCAGCTCCTTCATAATTCTCTCCGCTCGTTGCAGCCCTTCCCTAATTGGAATTCACATATTCCTCTTAGTGCTGCTGAAATCCACCATTTCTTTTATGGTGCCTCGTAACTCTTCAAAGAGGCCATACGTCTCTGTGAGTTTGGCATCCATTTGTGCGATGTCCATCTTATTCACTCAGGTTTCCACCTCCTCCGTCACGTCCAAAGGACCACCCAGCTCCTCGCATACGCTCCTGTCAAAGTACGGTTGGTTCCCCCCAAAATCCATGGAACCGGCACCGGCCACCAGGGCTTTCACCCGATCGGAACCGGCGGGGAGATTTCTACTCCCTTGGGGTATTGTGTTTTTGTCGTACCCGCTCATGGGGAGGCGCCCGATGGGGGACCAGCAAAGGTCAGCGAGGGCAGAACAGCGGCCACCACACTAGACGAAGAAAATAAGTTGTCGAAACTTTAATTAGCGAGTCACCCATTCTAGGATAGGCCACGTTTTTTCTAGGATCACATCTCATTTTTATTAAAGAATCGCCGCCTTCATCGAAAAAGTGAAAAACGTCAACGAATTATTGGAACACAGTCTAAGTTCTGCAGATTTTGATAAAGTTTAAGACAAGCATTCAATTTTTTATGGAAAGCCCTCCGGATTCCAAAAGATTCGAAATACAATAACTCTCTAGCAGAGAGATGAATAACTGATTTATAAGTTGTCGGAGAATTCGTAGACTGCCTTCTACATATCTATATATGCACAATATACAGTCACATTGGACGCTTGTGTTAACACGTAGTGATGCTCAGGTGAAGTGGTGAATGAATAAGTCTGAATGGAGTCGCTGTAACCGGGAATGAACAAATGAGCGTGGAGTTAAATTTGCCTATTTTAGTCCAGTCACCTTAGTAGTTTCACCTCGGAATTTGAGATACCCAGCTATAAGCTTGTATAAACTTTCATTTTGACATCCCAAAACTTGTCTCAAAACCTACATATCGCAAGGTGTACGCGTCCGTCAAAATCTAAGGTCAAAGGTGAAAAAATCGATTTTTTGCAAATTTTTTGCAAATGTCTCGTTTCCCTTGGAATTACACTACCGTGCAAAAGTATAAGGAAATTATCGAAAAAATCTATTTTTTGAGTTTGTCATTGTTTTCTATGTGTTCAACAGCATTTTATGATTAAATCATAGCAAAAAAGTATATTTTCTACTTTATATACAAGATTTAATCATAAAATGCTGTTGAGCACAATAAAAAACAATCACAAACTCAAGAAATCCATTTTTTCGATGATGTCCTTATACTTTTGCACGGTAGTGTATGCTATTTGTATTTAGTATCAATATTGTAGAGGATGAAATTCTCTACAACTTTTGTTTTAAAAGTTTTTACATACGCTGAATCTTTTTCGAGATAGAGGGCAGTGAGCGCGCAGTGATTAACTATGTAGAGTACCATTTAAGGTCAACTGGTAGTCCCGATCCAAAACACGCCACATAAACTCGATAAATTATTAATGAATATATAATTATAAATAATTTTCATTTTTCAAATATTGAATTATGATTCATAATTATTTTGATTACGTATCTATTTTCAATAGAGTATAAATTTATTTAATCACACTTACTTGCTCGGGTAGTTGGAAAATTATTAAGGGAAATACTTTCATTATATTTTATTCCTAATCAAAGTTATAATAATTACTTCAATAAATAAAAAGAAAGGAAAGAATTAAATTCTCAATTAATGTTTTTATTAAGAGATTATCATTCCACACATTTATGACTGTCAAAATTAAAAAAATTGAATAATAACTATAAGAACTACAAGTTCTAATTTTAATTTTCTTCTTCTTCATCATCGTCTTTCGGTTGCTGTAGAATTTCAGCTTCCTCTTCATTATCGTCCTCAACGACATTTGTCTCCAGGTCTTCCAGGATTTCGGGGTCAAAGGTTCAATCTTCATTGGCATATCACTCTGATATGACAAAGCATTGAGACAAGCTTGCCAATTACACTGGCCACAAGCTAAAGAGCACTGCAATCAATGTTTTCATACCGCGCACTACTTCAGCTAATAATTCACCTTCCGAATCTGACTTATTACATATAAAACACAAGTCAGCCATAACTCTTTGAAATTTTACGTCCATAGTTACCAAGATACGATTCAAAACTAACGAATACCCCAGGTTAGTAGAAAGTGATTCCTTGAAAAAGAAGACGTATTGAATAGATAGATTTTTAATCACTGAAAAAAATATTAATTATAACGTAATATTAAAAGAAAATAGAAATTAATAATAATTATATATTTATCAATAATTTATAAACTTTATGTGGCATATTTTGGATCGGGACTACCGGTTGACCTAAAATGGTACTCTACATGATTAATCACTGCGCTCTCGCTGCTCTCTATCTCGAAAACGATTCAACTTATAAAAAAACTTTTGGAACAAAAGTTGTAGAGAATTTCATCCTTTAAAATATTGGTACCAGATACAAATAGCATAAACCACGAAGAAAACGAGATATTTGCAAAAAATGTGCAAAAAATCGATCTTTTTTACCTTGGACCTAAGATTTTGACAGACGCGTACACCCTACGATATGTACGTTTTGAGACAAGTTTTAGGATGTAAAAATGAAAGTTTAAACAATTTTATAGCTCGGTCCCTCGAGTTCCGAGATACTTACCTTATTTCGATTAAGATGACTGGACTATCACGTAGCACTTTAGCAGGTCGTCCTTGAGTCAATCGGTCAACGCAAAATCATTGACATTGCGCCGGTCCATCGGATTGACTCCGTCTTGATTGGCTCCCGCAACTCTAGGGTAGTCGGCATTGTAGTCCGGCTCTGCGCGTTCGATTGTTCTAAACCGCACTTATAAAAACTTCGTTTGGTATACATATATATGATTATGGTATATGATATGATTATATAACATGCATACATAAAAAATCACCACAAGATAGTTGAATGAAAGTTAAGAGGCACGTTAGATCTGACAGTAAGCGTGCATGGGCATCACGTACGTTGAACGTGGTACCTTCGAGCGTAAGCATTTCAATTTGACCAAGAAAATATTTCCATCCCACTTATTCTTCTACACGATTTCAATGATTAATTTAAACTTTGATTTAAAACATTTCAAAGTCAAATAAAGTCGTTAGCATTGATACAGATTTCCATAACACTATAACGGAAGTACAATCGAATTAGCATAAAAGAAGTCACACTCACGTGAAGGTGAAAAAGCAAGTTAAAAATGTCAACTTTAGCCTCTTGTATTTTGATAACTGGTTGATAAATGGACCTAAGGTTTGGTGAATTAATACACGTCCACCAGGACTAAGAATCAGTAAAGTCAAAACATACGATTCTGTATGTCTATAAAAACGACAATTTGTTTTCTGAACTTCTGCTGCGCGTCAGGGTTCTTTGATTGAAAATTTACATTTTCGATTCGTTGATAGCATTTACAATGTTTTGCAAAAATGGTGAATCCTATCAAAAAACGCTTATGGAAATTTGAATAGGTCTTCTTTGGAGAGAAAATTCATATTTTTTGGGCTACAAAATTCTTTTTCTTAGGACTGGTTTGTATCTCGCACAGTTTTTCTAGACACCGAGTGGATAGACTGTCGCTACTGACACAAAAGTACCCTGCCGGTACCGGAAAAAAAAATCTTTGTAGGTACCATTGAAAAAACATATTTCCTGAATACCGAAGGCACAGTCAGGCATTTTAGAGTAAGGTCATGTGATATAAAAGCTGTTTTGTATAATTTATCTATTGATGCTTTATATGGAACGGTTTTGTACATTTACAGGGTGTCCCAAATCCAAGTGTCCAGACATACTCGTATATGCCTGTATAAAAATGAAACATGTGAATCGAAAATACGTCTCCCAAATATCAGTTGAATTTTGAGTTTTTAAGTTATTAAATATTTAAGCTGGACCGATTAGGAGCGCAGTATAAACAAGCGTGCGTGCATGAGTGAGAGTCCAACGTACATGGAAAAAATTAGTTGTTGAAATTTTGAATGACTGAGTCAACCACTTTGAGCTAGGGCCAAAAGTATGTCATGAATTGGAAGTATTGTCGTTAGAAACTTTGATTGATACATATTTAAAATGTATATTTAAAAAGTAAAATTGTAGAAAGTATAAAATAATTTGAATAAAAATGTGGAGACCAGAGAAATAGAGTTCTTCAAACACTCATGCATTGATGCTTTGAAGCCAGTCAATGAAACTTTTGATGACTCCTAACGAGTTTTAAGGAAACAGTGTTGCCAAATCTTAAAAGAAATTTTCGCGGTTATATTTTGTGACGTTGCAGATTCTCTGCAACTCACAAATTTCCATTTAGAGTTCTTTTAATTTTTTGTTACTCTTAAAAGAAGCCTGAGTAACCTTCACGCTGGGTACTTGATTCGGCACTCCTTTATTTTGGTCCTAATTTTTGTATCTCGTAATTGACTTATTCTATATTATGTGTTCCCCGGACCAAAAACTTTTATCTTTATTTTTATTATTATTTTATGGTATTCTTTTATTTCATTCTTTTATTGTATTCCTTCATTTAATTCTTTAATTATATTATTTTATGTTATTCTTTTTTTATAGTCTTCTAATTTTATTAGTTTCTTTTATTATGTTTTCCATGCTTCTGTTGTCGTTGGCGCATTTTTGTTTATTTAAGAGCATGAGGCTCCCCCCTCCCCCTATTTTTTTTGTAAATTTCCGGATTCCGCGGTCTCGAGTGAAGGCATCGATGACCAATCAAAGGCAACCGGCGACTCTCAATCGTCGACACTTCACAACCAGATCCCCATATAATTCCTGGAGGTTCCATTATCGCCAATCCACCCGCTTATTACAAGGGGTGGAAAGGATTTATTCTGTTTCAAGGCAACCTCTTTTGACATCCGTGGCAGCAAATACATATATGCCAATAAAGGATAAAAGGGGAACTCAACAATTATCGCTAGTCATCTGAGGTACGTCACTGGTGAAGGATGACTGAGGAGTGTACCACCCAAAATTCTACAACGGGCAAGGTAACTCCTTACTATATT
>CAKNXH010028231.1:0-11592 GCA_932178445.1 Andricus quercusramuli | reverse complement strand
TTAAAAATAATGTTTAATTCATGACTACATCTAGGCTGAAATGAAGTCAAACATTTCTGTTTTTCTCTAATAATAATACAGATTCTTGATCTCTCTAGTAGCTCCAGCGGAGCGAAAGAAGATATTTTTTCAGAAAAAAATTAATTAGAAGTAATTTTTAATTCATGACTTCATGTAGACTGAAAAGAAGTTAAAACTTTCTGTTCTTCTCTAATAAGAATACAGATTCCTTGAAAAAATGTGATTTTTATCACGTAACAAAATAATGTGTGTATTTTTTGAAACAAGTTTATTCTCTCGATCCGTCTAGTAGCTCCAGCGGAGCGAAAGGAGATCTTTTTTCAGAAAAAAATTAATTAAAAATAATTTTTAATTCATGACTACATCTAGGCTGAAAAGAAGTTAAAAATTTCTGTTTTTCTCGAATAATAATGGAGATTCCTTGAAAAGCTGTGATTTTCACCACCTAGCAAAATAATGCGTGTATGTTCTGAAAAAAGTTTATTCTCTCGATCTCTCTAGTAGCTCCAGCGGAGCGAAAGGTGAAGTTTTTTTTCAGAAAAAAATTATTCAAAAATAATTTTTAATTTATAACTCGACTAGTCTGAAAAGACGTTAAAAATTTCTGTTATTCTCTAATAATAATACAGATTCCATTAAATCATGATATTCTCTTAAAATTGTTCTAGGAAGTTGCACTTTTACTAATTCTCCACTTTCGCCACTTCTCATACAGAGTGAGGTTATAATTAATTTAAACTAAAAAAACATGATTGTTTAAACAATTAATTGTTATTTATAATAATATTCTCTTAGAATAATGATAGAAAGTTGCAGTTTTTTTTAATTTCAAACTTTTTCCAACTTTTCGTCATTTTTTCACTAAGAGCAAGGTAATACTTATAACAAGTCAACAAACGTTAATGTTTAAACAATTAATTATTATTTCTAATAATATTATCTTTGCTTAACGCTAAAAAGATGCGGTTCCTTCTGAACTATTCAATTTTTTTGTCCAATTTTAACTCGAAGCGAAATAAAAAAAATGAAATTGAAGAAAAATTATTGTTTAAACAAATTATTGTTATTCATAACTATCTTCTCCCATGGTAATGCTAGATAGTTGCAGCTTTTTCTCAAATTTTCCATTTCTTGTCAACTTTTCAAATAGAGCTGGGTCATAATTAATTTAAGTTAACAAACACAATCGTTAAAACAATTTATTATCGTTTTTAATAATATTAACTTTAAATGCTGCTAGCAAGGGAAGGTTTTTCCTCAATATTTTTCCATTTCTCACTCGAGGCGAGGTTAAAATTGATTGAATCGAAAAAACGACATTGTTTAAACAATTACTTATTATTTTTAATAATATTTTCTTCGGATAATGCTAGTAATTTGCGGTTTTTTCTGAATCATTGAACTTTTTGTCCACTTTTCACCCAGAATGAGGTAAAAAGTGATGCAATTTATTAAAACTTAATTGTTCAAACCAATCATTATTGTTTGTAACTATCTTCTGCTATAGTAAAACTATTTAGTTGCGACTTTTTCTGAAGTTTTCCATTCATTGTCAACTTTCCAATCAGAGCTAGGTGATAGTCAATTCGAGATAACAAACACAATTGTTTAAACAATTTATTATTATTTTCAATAATATTAACTTTGAATACTGCTAGTAAGTTAACTTTTTCCAAAATATTTAACTTTTTATCCACCTTTCACTTAAAACTATGTAAAAATCAATTCATTTTTTGAAGATATTTGTTTAAACAAATAATTTTTGTTTATAACTATCTTCTTTTATAGCAATGCTAGATAGTGGTTGTTTTTTTCTAAAAGTTTCCCCTTTTTGTGAACTTTTCACTTAGTGAAGTGATGATTATTGCAAGTTGAGAAACAAAATTGTTTAAACAATCTATTATTATTTATAATAATATTATTTTTGAATAATGCTATAAAGTTTTGGTGTTTCTTGAAAATTTTTACTTTTTGTCCACTTTTCCTCCAGACCGGAATAAAAATGAATACAATCTAACAATAATAATTATTTAAATAATTAATAATTGTTCATAACTATCTTCTGCTATATTAATGTTAGATAGTTACAGCTTTTTCTGAAATTTCCCACATTTTGTAAACTTTTCAATTGAAACAAAGTAACAGTTAATGTAATTTAACAAACGTAATTAGTTGAACAAATTATTATTGTTGATAACCATCTTCTTCTATCTTAATGCTAGATAGTTGCAGTTTTTTCTCAAATTTTCCATTTTTTGTCAATGTTTTACTTAGTGAAGAAATAATTAATGCAACTTAACAAACATAATTGTTTAAACAATTTATTATTGTTAACAACTAACTCTTAGATAATTGCTAGAAAGTTTCGTTTCTTCTGAAATTTTCAACATTGCTTTGGCTTCTTTGTTATCAAGAAATAATGAATAAACAATAGGAAAAATAATTTTTTAAACAATCCCTTTCTTTTTTATGAATATATTTTTTTTTATATAAAACATATATTTGAATTATTCTTCAAATTGTTGAAGGACATAGTTACTGAAAGCCTATTTGTTTAAATTATTATTAATGTTTTTTTAACTGAAAAGTCAAAGAAAATCTAAAAATTGCAAAAAAACCCGGAACTTTCCAGCATGTTACGTGAAACGAAGATAGTTGTAAACAATAATTAATTGTTCAAACAATTATGATTTTTAGCTTGTATTGATTATTATGTCACGAAGGAAAAAGTATACAAAAAGTTACAAAATTCAGAGAAAACGCAACTATTCTATATTAATATAGAAGAAGATAATTATATATAATGATAAATTGTTTAAACAATTGTCTCCATTAACATGAATGAATTATCACCTCACTCTTACAGAAAATTGTTTAAAAAATTAGAAGTTTTAGAAGAAACTGAAATTTTTAAGCATTATTTCAAGAAACTATCATTTTAAATGATGATAAATTGTTTAAACAATCATGTCTGGTAAATTTAATCAACGATTTTCTTGATCTAACTGAAAAGTTGAAAATTGGTTGCAAAATTCAGAAAAACCGCTACTTTCTAACTCTATTCTAAGAGAAAATTGCTAAAAACAATAATAAATTGTTTAAACATTTTGCATCAACTTTTAATTTACAGTATGAAGCAATTCTTTGTGTATTGTAAACAATTTTTGTTTTTAAAAATTGCAAAAAAATCATAATCAGTATCAAAAACTCACAAAACCCAATTTTCCACTTATAGACCCCATAAAACAGGCTTATGGGGCTGACATTAAAAAAAAAAAGATTGTTAATTTGTATTCTATAACTAATTTTGAAGAGAAATATTGAGTTTCCAACTGGATTCACCTAATATTGAGGATTTTTAATAAAATTTACAAAAACGTCTTTTTCCTTATGGGGAATATTTCTTAAACTTCATGGGGCTTACAAAAACTTTAATTATCTTTTTTTTCAATGCAATTTTTTTGTGTGGATTTGAATAAATTTTGAGGCGATATGCATGAAAAAAAAGTGGTTTACAGTTTAATTTTAATTAGTTTATGGTGCAGAATAATTTTAGAATGGAATAAATAAATAATAAATAATAAAAATAAAATTTAGTTTAGAATAATTGTGTGAATCACGTTTGACAGAAAATTCTGTCAATGGGTCCAGCTTCATCAGGTATGCAAGTACCGATATTTCGAAATGAGTTAATGTTAATTATCCGACTCTGGTTCAAAAGGTCTCATTTGTCAAGAAGTCAAGTCCCAGAAATTGTTGGCCAATGAAGAGGAAATTTTCTTCTGGCTCGAAAGAAGCTACTTAATCTTGTCTTAACACATTTTTTCATGATATCTGGAACATCCTTGAATAACTACAGAACTAATTTTTAAAGCAAACGTCATTTTGATTTTAATTTGAAAAGTGATAAATTATACTGGAAAGAAAATGCTAATTTTTAATGGTTGCGAAATTCGTCCAGAATTAGAATTCTTGAAAAATAAACATTTTAAATTCAAAAATATAACGGGACGATTAAAAAATCTCAAGAAATTAAATTTTTGACCCGGTAAAATTCCCGACAAAAAAATGTTACAAATAGGAAATTTTTGAAATTGTACATTTTCCGAAGGATGAAAATCTGGAGTTGGAAAATTCCTGAAGAGTTTTTAATATTAACAAATATCAAAATTCCCGAATAATGTTATTCCCAATGGAAAATTTCTGAATTGTGAAATATCCAAAACTGTGAAATTCCCGAATATCGACAAAACGACTGAAAAATTCCGAAAAATAAAATTCCCGACACTGTAATATTTCCGGAATTGAAAATTCCTGAATAATAAAATTTCCGAATTGGAAAATTCTCCAGCAGTTTACATTATTACCAAATTTGAAAGCGACTACTGAAAAATACTGAAAAATAAAATTTTTCACTTCGTTAATTTCCCAAAAAAAGGACATTTTAGAAATAGGAAATTCCCGAAATTATCAAATTGTCGAAATATGAAAATCTAGAATAGAAAAATTCCTTAACTGTTTTCAAACATGACAAATATCAAAATTCCCGAATAATAAAATGAGAAATTCCCGAAATATGAAATATCCAAAAATGTGAAATTCCCAAATTTCAACAAAACGACTGGAAAATTCCAAAAAATAAAATCCCCGACACTAATATATCTGGAATGGAAAATTCCTGAATAAATAATTTTCCGAAAAAGGACATTTTAGAAGTAGGAAATTCCCGAAATTATCAAATTGTCGAAGTATGAAAATCTCGAATTGGAAAATTCCTGAACAGTTTTTATTGATAACAAAAATCAAAATTCCCGAATGATAACATTCTCAGTTGAAAATTCCCGAATAAAAAAAAACCAAGTCTGTGAAATTCCGAATTTGAACGGAACGATTGAAAAATCCCCAAAAAATAAAATCTGGACACTAAAATTTCCGAATTTGAAAATTCTCGAATAATAAAATTCCCAAATAATGAAATTCCCAGTACCGACTTTGGAAGTGACGCCTGAAAAATCTGAAAGAATAAAATTTTCAAAAAAGAAAATGTTCGAAATAGGAAACTCCTGGAATTATAAAATAGCCGAAGTATGAAAATCTAGAATTGAAAAATTCCTAAACAGTTTTCCACCCTAACAAATATCAAAATTCCCGAATAGTGAAATGAGAAATTCCCGAATTATGAAGTATCCAAAAATGGAGAATTCCCGAATTTCAACAAAACGACTGAAAAATTCCAAAAAATAAAATTCCCAACACTAATATTTCCGAAAGGGAAAATTCTTGAATAATAAAAATTCAAAATAATAACATTTCCGAATTAGAAAATTCCCCAACAGTTTATACTATTACCGAATTTGGAAGGGACTTCTGAAAAATCCGAAAAAAAAATTTGTTGACCCCGTTAATTTCCCGAAAAGGAACATTTTAGAAAAAGGAAATTCCCGAAATTATCAAGTTGTCGAAGTATGAAAATTTCGAATTGGAAAATTCCTGAACAGTTTTTAATGATAACAAATATCAAAATTTTCGAATAATAAAATTCTCAGTTGAAAATTCCCGAATCAAAAAGCAGCCCAGGCTGTAAAATTCTGAATTTAAACGGAACGACTGAAAAATCCCAGAAAATAAAATTCCGACACTGTGAAATTTCCGAATTTGGAAATTCCCGAATAATAATATTGCCAAATAATAAAATTCCTGAATTCGAAAATTCCGGAACAGTTTAGAATAGTACCAAATTTGAAAATGACGCCTGAAAAATAAAAAAAAAAATAAAATTTTTGAAAAAGAAAATGTTCGAAATAGGAAATTCCCGGAATTATAAAATTGCCGAAGTAAGAAAATCTCAAATTGATAAATTCCTTAACAGTTTCCAACATTAACAAATATAAAAATTCCAGAATGGAAAAATTCCCAATGGGAAATTCTGCAATTTATAATGAACGACTGCAAAATTCCGAAAAATTAAATCCCGGCACTATAAAATTTCTGAATTGGAAAATTCCTGAATATTGAAATTCCCAAATAATGAAATTCTCGAATTGGAATATATCCGAATAGTTTATAATATTACCGAATTTCAAAGCGATGACTGAGAGATCCCGAAAAATAAAATTCCCGATTATTAAAATTTCCGAATTCGAAAATTCTAGAATAATAAAATTCCCAAATTATAAAATTCCTGAATAATTAAATTCCCCAATTGGAAAACTCTCTAAAGGTTTTTTATATTACCAAATTCGAAAATTCCCGAATAATAAAATTCCGGACAGTTAATAAAGATTACCAAATTTTAAAATTCCCTGCAGAAAATTGCCGAATTATAAAATATCCGAAATAGAACATTCCCAAACTTAAACAATTGCATTTTTTAATAAATGTTATTTATTCATTAAAAATACAATAATAATAAAAATGAATTAAATAATAATAAATACAATGTTGTTAAAAAAATATTTCTAATGTTTGATCGTGAGAGAACTCGTTGGTGTCAAGTGTTGCGTTTTTTGGCTTTGGTGAAGGGAATCAGCGTGTGTGGAGGCAGAAAGGGCAGTGAGTGCGGAGTTCAGATGTGAAGGAAGAAGGGTGAGTGAAGGCACGTGTGCAAAGGGTGAAAGTAAGGTGTGAGAAAGGAAAATTAGGGCGTGCAAATTTTTTGGAGGGTATGGGAGGAGAAAAATAGTTGCCCCCCAGGGGGGGGGGGGCAAGAGGTAGGCAAGGTAAGAGCGGGAAACGTCGCGGACCACTTGGTAAGTTAGGAATGCCGACCGTACGAAGTCCACAAACGGACGACAGGGGGCAGGAAATGGATGAAGCAAGGGCTGACGATATTGTTAGCGCGGGTTGTAGAGAGAAGGAAGAAATTGTCAGTAGCGAGGAGGAGGCGTTCGAGACACCGACCAGGGGCGGCTCGACAGAGAGAAGGGGGTCAGGCACGAGCCAGAAACGAGGGAGACCGTCGAATTTACAGCGCCTCAACAGGCTAGGTAGCGCAGGCTCTAATAGGAGTCTGGACGAATGGCAAAAAAAGGTGAGCGCCACTAGCAGTGAAGGGGAAGATAAGAGAAAAAGAGAAAAAAGAGAGGAAGGGGAAGATGATTCTGAAATGGATAAGGATAACAAAAAAGTTAAGATCAAACGAAAAACACCAGACAGAGATAGGCGGGATGGGGGGATGTTTGAGAAGCTGGAAGCCCTCATAAAAGGATTTAGAGAGGAAACAAGGAAAAGTCTGGAAGATATGAATAGGCAGGGGAAAGAAGTTAGGGGGGAAGTGAGAAAAGTAAGAGAAAAGTGGGAAGAGTGGGATAAACTCTGGAAAGAGGAGAAAGACAAGGTATGGGGTATATTAGAGGCCATAGAGAATAGACAGAGAGAGATTGACGAACAGACAAATAGGGAGATAAAACAACTGGAAGAACGGGTAAGCAAATTGGAAGTTAGGAATGAGCATATCGGGAAGGAAACAGAGAGTGCGGGAAGAGTAGAAGGGAGTGATAACGGGCAAAATGAGAATGAAAGATTGAAGAAGAGACTGAGTGAGATTGAAAGAAGGTTGGAAGGGGAAGAAAGGGCGAAGAGAAAAAATAACATAGTTGTCAAGGGATTGAAAATAGAGAGTGAAACAGGGGAAATTGAAATCAAAAATCTGCTGAGAGACATTGGAATTCGGGCAAGGGTAGAATGAGTTAAGAGATTAGGAATGACGAAGGAAGGAAAAGAGGGAATGTTTGTAGTAAAAGTAGGGAGTGAGGAGGAGAAAAAGAAAATTATGGAGAACAAAAAATTATTGAAAGGTAGAAGGGAGAGAATTGAAGAGGATTTGACTTGGAGGGAGAGGAAAAGGAGATGGCAAATAGAACAGAGAGCATGAATAGAGAGGAAAAAGGGATGCATGGTATGGATAGGGCGAGACAGACTATGGATAAATGGGGAGGAGTGGGTCTGGGACGAGGAGGTAGAAGAAATAAGGAAAAAGGGAAAAAGAGTTGAGAAAGGTAGAAGAAAGGAAGAGACAAAAGAGGCTAGAGAGCAAACAGAGGGGTTTCCAAAAAGCAAGGCGGAAGAGAAGTAAGGAGGATAGGGGAGGGAAGGGAGGAGAAAAAAGTGAAAATAGCTTTCTGGAATGTGTCAGGCTTGAAGAGCAAGAATGAAGGTTTCTGGCGGGAGTTAGAAAAGTGGGATGTGATTATGATGAGTGAAACCTGGGCGGATGAGAAGGATTGGAAGGGGATGAAAAGGTTGTTACCTAAAGGGTATGTGTGGACAATGCAAGAAGCAAGAAAGGAACACGTTAAAGGTAGAGGAATGGGCGGCATGGTAGCAGGGGTGAGAAAAGAATTGGCAGTAAAAGGTAAAACAGAGCAGGATAGGGAAGAAAAGGAGGGAACAATGGTAAGAAGGATTATAATAGGGAAAGTCAAAATAGTGGTGGTTTGTGTATATAGAAGAAGAGGGGAAGAGGAAGGTTGGAGAGTAATAAGGAGGTGGATGGAGGAAAAGAAGGAAGAATTGGTTTTGATAGGAGGTGACTTAAACGCCTGGACTGGCGAGCAAGGGGGAGGGACTTGGAATGAAGAAAAGGAGGCATATATAAGGAGCTCCAAACATAGGGAGATAGACCGGGAGGGGAGGAGGTTACTAGACATAATAGGAGAAACCGGATGGTTTATATGTAATGGCAACATGAAAGGAGATGAGAAAGGAGAGATTACATATATAGGTAAGGGAGAAACAATAATAGACTACATCTTGGCGGAAGAAAGAATGAGTAATGTGATATGCAGTATGAATGTAGGGAATGAGATAGGGTCAGAACACTTCCCAGTAATAGCTACACTGGAAGGTGGCGTCCATAAGCGTGGCAGAGGGAGAAAGGAAAGAGGGGGGGAAAGGAATACGAAAATGGGAGTCTGGGGGGTAGATAAATTAAAAGTGTTTGAACAGAAGATGGAAAAGGAGAATGTTAGATATGAAAAGGAGGAGGGAGTAGACTCGTTAATTAAAAGGTTGAAAGGGTCGATTGAGAAGGTGAAGGATGAGAAAGTACAAAAGAAGGAAGAGAAGAGGGAAAGAGAGGCTGGTGGGACGAGGAATGCAGGGAGAGTAAGGAGAGAATGAAAGAGTCTGTAAGAAAATGGAGGAAAGGAGAAATAGAGAAGGCGGAGTACAACAGGAGAAAAAGAGAACATGAGAAGACGCTGGAAGGGAAAAAGCAAAGGGGAAAGGAGAAATACAAGGAAGAAGTGTTAAAAGCAATCAAAGAAGGTAGGGTCTGGGATGTGATAAACAGGGAAAGAGGAGGAAGGAAGGGCGTGAATGAAGAAATAGAAATGGATGAATGGACGGATTATTTTAAGGGTCTGCTAGGAGGAGAACAAAATAGGATCAAAGGGGAAAATAGAAAGACAGTCCAGGGAGAAATGGAGGAAGCGAACGAAATAACAAGAGAAGAAGTGAATGAGGCGATAGATAGACTGAAAAGAAACAAGGCCACAGAAGAGGATGGTATAGAGAACGAAGCGATAAAGTATGGAGGAGAAGGGATTAGGGAAGTGATGTGGAGGATATGCAACAAGGTATGGAAAGGAGAAGGGTGGCCGGAGGAGTGGATGACAGGGCTGGTAGTACCGCTTGTTAAGAAAGGGGAGGGTAAGAAGGTAGAAGAGTACAGAGGGATCACTCTCATGCAAGGGGGCTATAAAATATACACAGAAATTCTAAGAAAAAGGTTAGAGAACCAGATAGAAGAGAAGCAAAGTATCCCACACAACCAGACGGGATTTAGAAAAAGGATGGGGACAATAGACAACATTTACGTACTCAACTACTTGGTTAACAGAAACTTAGGGAGAAAAAGAGGGAAATTAGTCGCTTTGCTTGTAGATTTCAAAGTAGCTTTTGACTCAGTGAATAGAAAAGTGCTATGGCAGGCAATGAAAGAGAGGGGAATAGAAGAAGGGCTGGTGGAGAGGATAAAGGAAATTTTTACTGAAACCAGGATTAGGGTGAAGATACGCGTAGAAAAAGGGGAGGTTTTCTGGAAAGGAAGAGGTCTAAGGCAAGGGTGCCCGTTGAGTCCACTACTTTTTAATCTGCTGCTGGCAGACCTAGAGGAGAAGCTAAAGGAGAAAGGGAAAGGGGGGACGATACTGGGTAATAGCAAACTATACTCCCTAGCATACGCGGACGACGTAGTTCTAATAGCAGACGATGAGAAGGGAATGAACCTAATGATAAGAATTTTCGAAGAGTACGTGGGAACAAAAGAACTGACGGTGAACGTAGGGAAGACCAAGGTGATGTGCTTCAGAAATAAAAAGACCAAAATAGGTTACGTTTGGAAGATGAACGGACAAACAGTGGAAATTGTGGAGGAGTTCTGTTACCTAGGTTTTTGGTTTGAGTCAGGAGGGGGAAACGATTTGCAGGTGAGGAAAAGAATCGAAAGTGCGAGTAAAGTAATGGGCCAAGTATGGGGTATAGGAAAGAGAAGGTTCAAGGACGATTGGAGAATGAGGGTTTGGTTGTTTGATGCGTTGGTTTGGGCGGTGTTGTGTTATGGAGTGGAGGTTTGGGGATGGAAGGAACATAGGAAAGTGGAAAGCATACATGAGAGATTTCTGAGATGGGTAATGGGGGTTAGTTGGAGTTGTCCTGGACACATGATAAGGGAAGAACTAGGAAGGGAAAAAATGGTAACTAGACAAATTAAGAGAGCCTGGAGGTTTGAAGAGAAGCTGAAAAGGGGAGAGGGGAGCAGAATAGCACAAGTATGCTTGAACGAAGTTCGGAACAAGGAGATGAGAGGCAATTTGGGAAATTCAAAATGGGAGGAGGAAAGGAAAAAAATGAGGAGTGTTTGTGATATACAGGAAGGGGTTCTGGATTGGCAGAACATAGAATTAGAGCTATTAGTAAGACAAGGAGAAGAGAGATGGAGAAAGATTATGGATTCGAAGTACAATGGATGGTATATGATGGTCAAAGGGGTGACGGAACCAGAATATTTGCAAAAGATGAAAAAGGAAGACAAATGGAATAGGGTGATGCGGTTTAGAATGGGAGAAGGAGTGAGAGCATGTAGATATTGGATGGATGAAGAGGACAATCTGTGCAGAGTATGTGGATATGAGGTGGAGTCATGGGCACATGTGTTAGAGAGGTGTACAGGAGAGGAAGATGGACAGTTGAGTGTGGATGAATGTGTGAGATGGATCTTGGATGGTAATGGGCAGGGAGTGATGTGGATGAAAAAACTGGAAGAAATAAGAGAAAGCAAGGGATCAGGGCAGAGCCAAACGGGTAATCCTGTTTAAAGGAAACTAACGAGTAAATTTTCAAATCGGTCTAATTGAACTTTATGGTAAGAGAAAACGGAAGCCCGGGAAGATCGCTCATTGTCTATAGTCTATAGTTTAAGAAGAGTAGTATTAAGATTATTGTTGATATATAAGGCGATGCATTAGGAAATAAGTAGCGAGTAAGTTAAAGCAGCGATTCCAAAACTACTGCCGACGGTCGCGTCCCCGACCGCGGTCGGGGGACACCACCCCGGGCCGGGCAGCCGCC
>CAKNXH010028230.1:25600-48373 GCA_932178445.1 Andricus quercusramuli | reverse complement strand
TGTTCAATCGTAACTTCAACTTCTCTACGAATTAAGAGTATATACTATTTTTGTATTAGATAAAACGGTATGATTTTGGTTCTACACTCAGGTATAGATTGAGTAAAAGTTATTGATCACGAGCGACTAAAAGCTTTGCATGTAACGTAAGTGGAAAGTCTGATCGTAAACGTGTACCTATCACTGACAAGAGACTACCTCCAATGGCTAGTGGTTACGTCCAGTGAATGCTAGACGGACACTCTTTGCTCAGAGACGAGTAGAGGACTACCGTCTGTATAATTTAAAATATGAAAGTTCAATGTCTATGCGCTATATCTGGCTCTGCAATGACAGCTTGGACTATTGCAATGACAACAATTAAATGACATGTGTGACCTGATTCGCGTCTAGTTAAGAGCACATAGCTTTCGAGTAAGCTAGAAAATTAAATTTAATATTCGGCCGAATTTCTCTTATTCATTGAAGAAACTCAGGAATAGGTAGACGTAATTGTTTTAGAAATGATCTACCTACTATACCAGAGATCTTGGTTGGAATTTGCGAAGTTATCACGTTTAATTCAACAATTTCATTTAATATTGGAATTTGAACTGTGCCAGTTGTTGAAAATGAATTTTTGGGACAAATTAGAATTTTAGAATGGTTTAGTTCAATAAAAGGTGATAATTTGCCCAAGTGAATCAAATTATTGTTCAAAGATGGGTCGTACACCAAATCAGCTATTTTAGCTCTAAAGTAATTTGTGTGGACTGAAATTATCGTTTTGCACTTTTGTTCATTTATAAGCTGTGATAGATAATTACACATTCACCTTTAGAATGTATACAAGGTTAGAGATTCGTTAAATGAATGATTTGCAAGAACTCCTTTCTATAAAAGTGTGATTCTACCTATAAGTGGATTAAATATCCCTCCTGCAATTTCTGACTCGTAATAACCAAAGAATTAATAATTCGATTTGGAACTTTCCTTTTTGTTCAAAATTGAAATGATATTTGTGTCTTTCAGATGGATTAATATTCGTCGCAAAGTAAATGAATTGTCCGACCGCATATACACCTTGATCACTAATCAGGAGTTGCCTCCGATGTACAGTGGAAAAGGACAGTAACGGTTAGACAGATAAATTTCGAAAGTAATGGATCAACGAATCCGTGTTTTTAGTACAAGTTATACGACGACAATTCTGGATATCACTGTGTGCATAAAATTATCATGACAATAATTCAACGGATAATTTATAAATGTATATCCTGTATTTAATTATATGTTTGACCAGTTTATGGTCAAGTACAGGCTCATAAATACTTCAAAACTTTAAGAGTTATATCTTTAAATTATTTGGATGGTTTGAAATGTCGGAAAGGTTCGACTTTTGAAGTTAATTAATTTTCTAGCCCCTTGATTCTGGGCTTCCCACACGGTTGTAGTTTAGCTGGACTTTGGAAATTCCAAACTCAAGGTTTTTGATCTAAAATTCGTTTGAAAATGACGTTAGTTCGCGGAATGATCTAAAACGCAGTTTTCGAATGTTGATTTTCGATGACGTTGATTTAAACCCTTCACTTGTACAATCCTGCTACAAGGAGTACATACAAGGTTAATTCAGGGTATTTCGTAGGATTGTTAACGATGGCAGAGCTTGCGAGCACGCGAAGTATACCGACGCCTATCATGCACTTCGAACTTTGCCTTGCCCCGAAGATAACCGTGCAACGTGTCTAAGAAGGACTTATACTCTCGAGTGCCGATGAAATAGCTATCTTAAAAATACCCTGAAGTTAAATTTGTTAATGAAAACACTCAATTTAAACGGAAGTGACAATCCCATCGCTGCCACCAAATCAGCTGTCACGTCCCGAGCAATAGGCGAGGGTAGAATGGAAAATAGGAATAGAGAGAGACCAGTGTGCTGATTTTGTCAGGCTGGTAAGACCTGACTAATTATTTGATTGTGGATTTGTGTGTCACATATCAGCCCTACGCGGACTGTGTCAGAATACAGTGTTTAAAATGGTTAAGAGATGGTTGTTTAAATAATCGTTTTATTATAAAGAATAAGAATAAAGTTAAAAGTTACATGAAATAGACTTACATATACCTTTCGATGCTTGAAAGGGCAAGACAGTGAGTTTCTTTGTCGGCTGGATCTCCTTATTTTTTGCAAAACACCGACGGAGTTTTACCGGATGAGAATTTGAATTTACTTGAAAGTAAGTTATTAGTGAAAAGGTTAACGAACACTTTTTACTAGTGGTAGTGCGATACAGGGTCCTATAAGCAGATACCCAATCCACACTTGAGTTCTTTTCGCGAACTTTTAACACTGCGGACTTCATTCTTCAAAGACTCACTTTACGACGACCGAAAGTCTCAGCCGAAAGGACTTAGTTCAAGACTCGAACATGAAAACTATTTGGAGTTGAACTTGAAAGTACGCGACTTATTCAGAGTGTTTCTTCGGTCACAATGAGTTAGAAGCCGCGACTTTGTCAAAGCGATTCGTTAACCGTAGATCGAAGTGAACAGTATGACTGCCGAGAACGTGAGACAATTGACAAGGATGTATCTGGGGTTTATATATGATGGTTTCTCCATGCTAGGCATAGGACGATCGAACTTTTGAAATCCGCACGTTCTTATTGATAATATTACTCGTATCTAGTTCCGCTCAATGTTTGTGAGCGATGCTAGTGGGTAACTAATACTATTAAACGTTGAATGATTCATGCTATCGTCAGCAGCCGTGGACAGCGGTCGTGCATCTCGACTCTTGACCTTTCAAGAATATGAATTCTACTACTAACTTAATTATGTGTAATGCGTTTCGTCAGACAATTTCGGTTACCGTGTGTCTGACTATTTACATACTCATTTCACTAGTATTACGTTGTACATTGTTAGGTGACCGATGTATGGCATTAATTGTTGTATTAGTTTAAACATATGTATGTATTAATTTGACATATTAGGATAAATAATATATTCGTATGGTAATGGTATAAATATGATTATCCTATATCGGTAACATATATAAGTAACATCTTCCTGTTACCGATATTTTATCTCCTCATGGTAAGTACCGCGGTTTATTATACGCTCGTGACGTTACCGACCGCGGATCGTTTATCGCTGGCCGCTATCTACCACGTGTCGTGATTAACCACATGAGTAATTACCATAAGTAGCTTATCTGTTCTACTTATCGTTAGTGGTTACGTAAAATTTTTGAAATTTTAACCGGGACGTAACACTCGACAATCATATGCATGAAAACTTTCACAGAAACCATGGCAAAGTTTAAGGACACCTCTTTTTTGATGACTCATTCAGTTATCTTAATTTTAATTAGGTCAGAGCAAAAAATTGTTTCCTTTAAAGGGTTCAATGCTCTTAAAATTCTGTATAAAATGAGCCCAGGACTTCGGAAATAGAAACAATTTTTGTATGATTTGACATTAAACATTATATTTACGGGCATTTTCTCGACCATGTTTGTAATTTGCACACGAAAATACATCAGTGTACAAGCTTTGACAAATTTTCTGTAAAGAACATTTTTCTTTCTAGAAAAGTGGGTTTTTCTTTGAGTTTTGTCCTTGGGAGTTATATTGATGGCAATTTGCATGGCCATATTCGTAATCAATGTATGAAAATACATCGATACATGCTTTCCGGAGCTTCACACCCTGAAAAAAACAGCCTGCAAAGAGGCTCTTTTCCGGCACCGGCCGTATTGCCACTACGGCTTAAGATGTTTACAGTCCAACAATATGTCGAAAGCATTTTTGTTAGAGTTTGATGTCTGAATAGTCTGTACGGGAATGTCCCGGTACAAATCATCCGTCACGTATGCATTTTTGTGATACAATCAAGTGATCTGAGAAGAGCGGTATGCCTAGTTTTACTATTATATATTATTATTCTAAAAAAAATGAAGAAGCTTAGTTTTCTCATAAAGGCAAATTCTAAAAAAATGTTGAAGCTGCCCGCTGAACGAATGACCAGCCACGCGAGCTAAGAAAAGTTCATCATAGTCCAAATTTTGAAATCTATCAGACGTGGAAAGGCTTATTGATGGGAACGGGAAACTTGAAACTACCTTTACATCTCGTTGAACGTGTCTGCTGTTCAAAAATGGGATCGGAGATCAGCAATAATGGAATGGTTAGACACGAAAAGTTATCCAATTCTATTGAGCGACGAGCCTTCTTAACTGTTTTATTTAAACACTCATGTGTTGCCAAAGATGATTATTAACTAATTATTGTATTAAAATTAATGCATCAAAATTAATGTATACAAATAATGAACTTTATATTTTTTAGTTAGATTAATAATGTTGTTAGAGCGATGTTGTTTGTCTGAGTAATATAAGTTTATAAGAAATTAATATATGTAAGTAGATAACTTGAACCATAGGGCGGCCTGTGATTGGTCCAGACGCGTGACCTAAAAGGAGGGGTGGGAGTAGGGAAGGAGGGTGGCATCTTCTGATTGGACGACGGGCGTGGCCTAATTACAAAATTGAGCCCATTAGTGGGCGTGGCCTAATTACAAAATGGCGCTAGTTAGGGGTGTGGCTTAATTACAAAATGGCAATTATAGGGAGGGGTCACACATGATTCCATCGAGTGGATGATTCTCACCTGGAAAAAAGAGGGGGCCCCACCCCCTCCCTGTGCGAACTTGCGATGATTCATGAATGGACATGTTGTGCCTCGAAAAGGGAAGGGGCCACAACCCCTCCCTGTTAGTCCAAGAGTAAAGGACGATTTTGAAAAGGAGAGAAGTAATTATCCTTATTTTCTATCTATCTATGTTGGAAAAGGAATGTTAAACAAAGCTATAATTACTTACAGGTATGCATAATACTTAATTCACTAATTAGAATATAAAATTATCCTAAACTATTTTTAAGTGATAGCTAGTAAATATACACATTTTTTCTCAATTTTAATTCCATATCTGTTTTTATTGAATTTCCAACAAAATACATTCAATTATGTACGTGTAGAAAAAATGAGTTCAACCTCACCAACAAAGTATGAAATTAAGATGGTTGTCAGTTCCATAAATACGATTTCAAAATATAATTCGACGAATTGTTTCTCAAGTTTTGTTTGTACCTGTTTTTCAAAGTATGCAGATTTAAACTCAATTATCTGACGGATTAAATCCTCATTCGTTGAGTTTATATTTTCCGACACTAAATAATTGACAATCGTGTCAATTAGAAAATCTTTACATCCTTCTACGTTTTTCAATAATCGCTGAATTCTTCTGAACCTTTCATCGACACACACAATAACATTTTTCAGTCCTTCGAAACTTGAATTCTGTAGAACTATTTCCGGTGTATATTGCTTTTTCTTCTTTGCCTCCATTTCAACTAGCTGGGTATTATTGTTGGGCTCGTCATTGCGTTCCTTGCCGTCCCTCAGAATTCTTGGTTTGTTGCCGTGAGCGGTCGTAAACACGAGTGTGTATTTGCCCAATTCAATGGTTTTCAGGTATAAAGGTGAATGCCCGAAACAGAAGTACGACTCTATTATATTCAAGTGTTGTTCGAGATTTGTCCAAGTTGCCGAGTCGAAGGTAATTCCACTGCCTGAACTGTTCATAATTTTAATGACCAATTGAAATTTTCCAATCGATTGAACCTCTAGTCCAATTAAAATAGTCTTTGAAAATGAATGATTAAGTCCGTATACAGTTGGCAGAATCATTTGTTGCGCATTTGTTTAAGAGGTGTTGATTTGGGTTTGATCCTTTTAATTGTTGGTGTTTCAGGAACAGTTTTATTAGTCTGCGTGTCAGACGAAACTTCGATACTTTGAGTGGCCGTGGACTTTAAAAAATCAAAGACTTGCGACGATTCTACCTCTACTGAATCGATGTTAACTTGCGACATAGTGGCTCTTTCAAATATGAAAACTCAACTGATTCAAAGAGGTTCCTCACATGGTTTCATATATGTGAAATATTTGAGGAGTGGGGATATCCTTCTTTGTTGAGTGGGGAGAACCATATTTGGTGAACGTGGGAATAACCGTTATATCACACATGTGAAGAAAGAATATCATTCCGTATTTTCCAGAAATTACACAATAGACCGGGTGTTTCATGTAAATCACACAGGTAACCTACAAGTCATGGAAATCGTACAAAAGAATTTGTGATATATGTAAATCACACAAAAGAATTCGTATTTTCCAAGAAAATCACACAAAAGAACACGTGTGTACTATAAATCACACATATTCTTATTTTCCAGGAATTCCACAAAAAATTTTTTAACACCTGCAACCCATAAATCACACATGACAATTTTTTCTCCTAGAAAGTTGACAACAGATTATGTAGCTTACACCTGCACTCATGAATCACACATGAGACTTCGTACGTTCTAGAAATTCCAGTTCTCCAGGAACATCACAAAATCGCTCACACCTGCATCAATAAGTCACACATGAACTTCCGAATTTTCCAAAAATTCCACAAAAGAATATGAGTTGGACACCTACACTCATAAAAAACACATGAGACTTCGTATGTTCTGAAAAGTCCAATTTTTCAGGAATTTAAGAAAAGAATATGTGCCTCAAACCTGCATCCATAAATCACACATGATATTTGTTATTTTCCAGGAACATCACAAAAGAATGTGTGGCTCACACATGCATCTATTTTTTCGTGTTTCCGAAATCTTTACCAGTGAAAATGGTTTTCGAAGAAGATTTGATACGTGCGATTGTTCAAATTAGTGGTCACTTAACGGACGACGAGTGCATTTTCCACTTACGAAATATTTTGTATATGTGTTCACGAAAGCTTCTGGGATGATGTTTCATCCATTCATGGTGCAGACTACTTCAAAAATATTTGTGAAATCTTCAAAAACTGTATACAATCATTTAAATGTTTTGAAATCTTTCTGATTTTTTTCTAAATCTTGAAAAAATTTTCAAATATTTCAAAATCTTTAAAACTTTTGAAATCTTTTAAAAAAAATGTATATCCTTCCAATTTTGAAAATTATTTGCCTGAATGAAGTCCTAATAGAATAAATGAATAATTATGAAACATTTGAAAATTTTTCGAAATCATTGAAGATTTTTGAAGAGGTTAACATTTTTCTGAATAGTAAAAAACCTCTATGATATCATTGAAACATGTCGAAACCTTTGTGATTTTTTCTATCTTGAAAAATCTTATAAAATCTTTGAAATATTAGAAAAAAAATCATTCTTGAAATATTTCAAATTTTTTAAATCTTTGGAAAGCTTGCGAAATCTTGAAAAGTTCTAGAAATTTCAGAGAATCTTTGAAATTTGTCAAACTACGAAAATCATTTAAAATATCAAAAATAATTTTAAAATCTCTAAAATCTTCATAAAACCACTGAAACATTCAGAAATCTTTGTGATTTTTCTCTAAGTCTTAAAAACTCTTTAAAATATCTCAAAAGCTTTAAAATCTTTTAAATATTCTCAAAAATATTCATTCTTCTTCAGGGTTTGAAATTACCTGGTCAAATGAAGTCATTCTAATATGATTGAAGAAATTTGAAATCTTTGCGAATTTTTTGAAAGATTGAAGAAAAATTTTTAAGTATACATATAAAAATTTTATGAAATCATTGAAATGTTTTGAAATCTTTTTGATGCTTTTCTATCTTGAAAAATTTTTGTGAAATCTTCTGGATATTTAAAAAAATCTTTATCGAAATCTTTGAAAACTATGAAACATTTGAAAATCTTCCAAACCATTGACATCTTTTCAAATCTTGAAAATGTTTGTGAAATCTTTAAAAGCTTTATGAAATCATTAGAATGTTTTAAAATCTTTGAAAACTCTGAAATCTTGTTGAAAAATATTAATTTTCTTTTAATATTGAGAATTATTTGCCTGAATGAAGTCTTCATGAAATAATTGAATAAATATGAATTATTTGGGAATTTTTCGAAATCTTTCAAGATTTTTGGAAAGGCTTAACATTCTTTGAAATAATGAAAAACCTCTATGAAATCATTGAAAAATTTCGAAATTTTCGTGATTTTTTCTCAAGTCAAAAATCTTATGAAGTCTGGAATATTTTTAAATAATCATTATTGAAATATTTCAAATTTTTTTAAATCATTGAAACATCTGAGAAATCTTGAAAACTTTCAGAAATATCAGAAAGTCTTTGAAATCTGTCAAACCACCAAAAGCATTGGAAATATTAGAAATATTTTTAAAATCTTCAAAATCTTTATCAAACTGCTGAAATACTTTGAATTATTCGTGATTTTTTTTCTAAATCTTGAAAATTTGTTCAAATATATTAAAATCTTTATAACAATTGAAACATTTTCCAAAATATTTATTCTCTTCCAATGTTTGAAATTACCTGGTTAAATGAAGTCATTCTGATATGACTGTAGAAATTTAAAAATCTTTGCGAATTTTTTGAAAGATTCAAAAATTTTTTCAAGTATTAAAAATCTTTGTGAAATCATTGGAATATGTTTAAATCTTTTTAGTGAGTTTCATCTTGAACAATCTGTGCCGAACTTTTTCAATATATATTTCTTTTTAATTTTGAAATATTTGAAGTGTTTGGAACCTCTGCGCGAGCTTTCAAATATCTGAAAATCTTTGAAATCTCCAAAGTCATCGAAGTCTTTAAAAATGTTGTAATTATTACAAAATCTTTATAAATTCATTGAATTATTTTGAAATCTTTGTGATTTTTTTTTCGTATCTTCTAAAATCTCAGTGAAAGCTTTGTGACACTTGAAAAAAGAAATCATTATTGAAATTCTTGAAATGCTTTTAAATCTTTGAAACCTCTGCGGGATTTTTGAATTCTTTAAAATGTTTGACAATTTTTTTTAACTTTAAAATCATCGAGATCATTCAAAATCTCCGAAATATTTGTGAAATCTTTAAAGTTTTATAGAATCATTGCACTTTTTTGAAATCTTGGTGATTTTTTCACTAAAACGTGAAAAATCTTTGTGAAATCTGTAAGATATTTGTAAATCTTCGGAAACTTTGAAATCTAAGTAAATCCACATAATAAATTTAAATTTTCCACGAGATTTTCAATATATTTTTCACTCTTTTCGCTGGGTGAAATTTTTTTTTTCCACTGAATAGAATTCATATTTCACAGAAAACGAAACCCTAATAGATCTGCATGAAGGAATAGTGAGTAGTAGTACTAGTATCCCTGTGAGTTGGGGATGGGACGAGCGACGTGGAAGATCGTGCACATGCGCACTTGCCATGCCAACGATGTCGACATGCGTTGCAAGTTTCGAACTTGTGTATTGAACGAACATAAACAAACAAACATTATCTACATATGCATCGATATGTCAAAATAAAACATAGGAGAGTGTGTGTAGCACGCGACTGCGCAAATAGCTCTGTGCATGTGCACGATCTTGCATACAAGTTTTCATTCGTGGCAATCATTAACGAATTCTTGGACGTCACTCGTCCCACCTCTGCTCACCAAACACATAGGGTGATACCACTCCTTACTATTCCCTCGTGTAGGTCTGGTTGATGTGGCTTCTTTTTTCAAATGAGAAATTAATTTTCCGTTGATCAAATGTACAGCAATTGAATCGTGATCCAGATTTTCCGAAAAAATTACAAAATTCTCACGATGCAAAACATCGTTTTTTTTCTGTATTAGACAACATGAACATGAAGCCTTACTCCATCTTTACACCAATTTTGTGACTAAATTTTATTTTGAATTTGATATGTATATTTTTCAGGAAAATCTTCAGCAGCAATGAAAAAGATTTGTTGATATTTTTGAAACATGATTTTATTGCAAAAACCCAGGCAGAATATTTGGCGAAACTAAAAAAAATATTTGGACATAACATAGTAAAAAAATATTTCAATTTTCCGAATGGGGCAGCGTCGCAATATGAAAACAAGTATAATTTTTTCAATTTGATGAATAACAAAAAAGACTTCGGAATTGACGCAGAGTGGGACTTTCTTGCTACTTCTCACGGCAAAGGTGCTTGTGACGGAATAGGGGATACTATCAGAAGACACGCGTATTATACAAGTTTGCAAAAACATACGAATTATTAGGAACATTTCCGAAGCAATTATTTGGGTGGGCGAAGGAATTTTTCAAACAAAATTATGTTCATCTTTGTACCAACGAAGAACATGAAAATCATAAACGTTAGTCTACAATCGCGATTTTCAAAGGCGAAGATCATCAAACAAACACGTGCGTTTCATTCCTATCAGCCTGATGCCGAAAATCACAAAATATTGTGTAAAATATTTTCCAGACAAAAAAAGGAGTTACGATTAATTATACGTAAAACTGCCCTTTTCATCATTTCATTGAATGCACAAATTTTTTAAAGAATATTGTAGGAATTTTTTCGTAATTCTTGAATAAACAATATTAAAATGATCGCTGTGTTTTACCTTCGAAAAATATTTTCACCTCCTCATGATGGAAAGTCACGAAAATAATATGGATATGTCGAGTCGCACGATACCTGAAGGCGCGTGCCACCGGACGTGCTCGACCAGCGCTGCACGTCGGAGCGCGGTGACAAAAAAATCAATAACTTTTGAACTACTGCAGAATACGAACTTTTTTTCCACCAAAATTTTTGGAAGGGATTGTAGAATCTATTGTAACATTGAAGCATTCTTTCACAGAAGGAGAAATTTTAATTAATTTTTAATTGTTTGAAACAAAGGATTATTTAAACAATGAAACAATGTTCATTACTGCCTAACAATTTTGTAGCGTAAAGTATAGGGTAGGTGTACCAAATTCCACATACCCTAACTGTTTTTCCCCATAGCAGCTCTGTTTACAGGTAAATCAATCCGGAAAAATGCTAAACATTACATTATTTCAAAAAAAAAGTTCCAATGCCGCCCACCAGGTGCTCCTGAAACCGCCTGGTAGGCGGAATTAGGAACAAACAACAGACTGGGGATACAGAGAAGTAAAACTCATTTGAAACAAAACAGAATTTAATTTTCAATTCAAATATCGACCTGCACACGTGCTAGGTAGGAACTTCTTCGATTTAAGCAAAAGGAACACTTGTAACATTTTTTTGATTCCCGGGAAGCAGCGTCGCAGAGCCTGTGGTTCAGATCCATAAGAAGCTCGATTATGCTTTTTAGACATCTGTAAGTTGATATAGAAGTGGTAAGAAACGATTTCCCGCATGTTCCTATTTCCGCCCAGTTGGCGGAATTAGGATCAGCTTGGTAGTCGGCATTGAGAATAATGACCACTCCACATACATCACATGATAAAACTTGCTAGGTACGATTATTCTCAAAATATATGGTACCTTTCGAATCACCATTTCCCAAGCGTCAACGTGGTTCAAGAGGAAAAATTTAAAAACAGAATTTACCAGGTATTTCAGTCGAAAAACTCACGTACGAAAATTCGATCAGTGATGTCATGGAAACAATAACGTGTTTCACAGCTTCCTGGGCAACAATACAACCTCCAATGCTAGCGCCCCTACATGGGCAATTTGTGAACTTAATGTTACCGCCTCGAAATCACAGATAGTCGAGCAGATAGTGCTATTAAGCTCTTCAAAACCCGAGTAGGTGGCATTAGGAACCTATGCGGCATTTGGTACACTTAGCCTTCGTAATGAAAATTTTCATAAGTCCAAATATTGAATTTCGATAAACCGCTGGCGAGTAATGAATTTTTGAAGAAAAAAATGATCGAAAACTTTGATTGTTAATAACTTTGGAAGAAATTAAATTTTTGCAAAAATATTTCAGAGTAGTTATTTTGATATAAAAACAAATCGAAAACTTTATAAATTGATTGAAAATAAAACTATTTATTCAAAAGTGGCACTCTTGAGATATTTTGAATCAACTGCAAGTTTCGATTCAGTCGCTTGAAAGAATATTGCGAAGCAAAAAATAATTATTATTTATGAAATTTGTTAATGTATAATTGATAGAAAATATAAAGAAGTTAGTAATAGAATACAATTCCCCCCCAGGGAAAGAAACATTAAACTACGCACATGAAAATTAAGTGAATAAGTTTAATATATTGAATATATTTTGATTAGGTCGATTCTGAGTTAATGCTTACTATCAGAAAAATTGAATCAATAAAATAAACTGAGTACGTTCATTTTACTTCTTAAATACATTTATTTCATTCATTATTACATCAAATCAGCATCTGCTAATAAAGTAAAATGAAAAATTAATTTGACGTGTCTATACCATTAACGTGTCTGATGTATCGAAATCTCAATACGTTATTTTCGAATTTTCAATTCAGTTTCAGAGTATCTGGGCGGATCGAGAGGTGTAATAAGAGTTACTGGCAGCTCTCCAAGCCCGTCCGGTTAAGAGGAAATGGGTGGAATGAGGTTCACCAACCAAGGATTGGCATCTAACCTGGTTCCTCCCACCATTTCATGCTTCATATAGAGAACCACCAGCGATTTTCTTTATTCCTCCCATAATCTCTCACACATTATAGAAAAAACAGAATTTAATTTTTTTGCGGGTAATTTTCGAGTAGATTAAGTTGAATTGTTCCGCATCGGAACAAAAAAAGATGCAATAGAGTTGACATGGTAACCATTTCCCATGTGATGGGTAAATTTTAAAACGTGAAGGTAATTTTTGTTGCAGGTGAATATTACTCTAAAATCACAGTAAAGATTACATTTTCTTCTCTTTGTGATAACAAGAAAAAAAAATTATTGAAAATAAACCCTTCTTGTAGGTAAAGCAATGTACTTGTTTGAGTTCGCTTTCCTAGCAACGAAGATATTTTCTTTTGTTTTATCATCGAACCAAGAATATACCTATCCGGACGAATACTTGGGATGCAAAATTTCTTATCAGTGTTAGGTTACCCAACAACAATATTTAAGCTTCTGAGTGGTTCCTATGTTGTTGCTTAGCAACAATATAGGCATGCTCGTCCACTGCACTGGATCCGCGATGATGTTTCTTGAGATTTTTATTTCATGTTCTTAATCGGCGACGTCCAACACCTTATTATATCAAGTTTTGTAAACATCAAAGTACACCTTCATATTTTGATAAGATTTTTGGGGTTCTGTCCTACTGCGTGTGCTGTATCAAGATTACTACTTGAAACATGGATGGCTGTGCAAAAATGACTCACACTAGTTGAGGTATACTACTTGGCACGCATTATGGTCGTTCAATTGGTTACTCGCAGGTCAGAAAACTATTTTCGAACGATTTATTTAAAATTATTAATTTCATTTATAACAAAATAAGTAATTAAATTTTATATTAAAAAATTTTCCAATTATTTCCACTCGCAGCAAATATAGAATATATAAAAGAAATATGGGGATAATATTCCGATAAGGTAAACCATTTCTTTTTTGATAATTCGAAAAAGCGGCGGTGATTCATTCAAAAAAATGTACTGCCATTGTCGGGTTTTTTCGAATCTCTCACTACTGAATTTAAATGACTTTTACTACGTATGCCTGACTTGAAATTCTTTTTCTACTGTGCTGCTGAATCAAATTAGAGATACTACTTGACTACCTGTATGGCAGTGGAACATCTGAAAAATCTATAAATTAAATTGATTAAGGTGTTTATATAAGTGGAATATAATTGATTTAAATGTATTGGAAAAGATCAACAGAAATTAATGATAGGGATTTGAAATTAATACGTGTGCAAATATTCTTCTTTCTATTCAAGCTACATTTGAGTATTTATCCAGTACAAAAGTACGCATCTTATATTCATAAATAATTTTCTGTCATAAAAAGTAGTGATGGCATTCATTTAACAGTCTTGTGCCAGCAGAACAGGTCTTTCTGAACTTGTGATGCTTTCAGAGTTCAGATCATTATGCTCAGTAATATAATTCAATATAAATATTATTCTAGAACTCAAGTAGATACAATACATTTATAATATCTATATCGTACATAAACGATGACAGTTTTATCTGTTTTCTGGTCATGCATTTGTCAAGCGTTGTATATATATATAACGACGTTTGGCTCACTTTACGTAGAGGACCTCATCAAGTCAGTTGTATCCAAGAATGAAAATCAATGGTAAGATCAGACACGGCCCGAAAACTCGAAAAACCGACACGACACGAAACTAAAAGTACAACTTGCCTCGGGTAATAAAATGCCACAATCACTAATATTATTCACCATGTCAAGTGCCCTTGCAAAATCTGTATACACAAAAAACACATATGCAGAGTACCGATCGAGGTATGCATGGCTTTGCAAAGTTGGGCAGTTGGACAGAGAGAGAGACATACAGTGACACTTGGAGAGAAAGTTTCTAATCCCTTAGGAATGCGCAGAAAATTATCAAGACTGCGCAGAAAATGTCTATGCAGCAGTGCATTTTAATTTCACAGTAGTTCTATCATAAGTAGGGATATGCATTGTTTTTATTGTACATTGCGATGCACAGTATTATTCAGTCTTGACCTTGGCTGCGTAGTATACTTTGAATTAATTTATGGCTAAGCAATAGACTGCTGAGATGCTAATGACTGCGCAGTTCAATTTCATAGTATCTGAAACAGCTTAATACAATTTCCAGTCAAGCAACACTGCAGAGAAAATTCTGAAGACTGTGCAATGCAGTTCTACTATACTTAGAGCGGCCCAGTAGTTTTCTACTATGCATAGCGTTGCGCAGTGTTATTCTGTAACGCCCGTGGTTGCGCAGGAAACTCCTGAGATATTTATAACTGCACACCTAAATGGAAGGAATTTCAAGGAATTCCAGAGAATTTCCATAGTTTTCAAACAATTTCGTCAGATTTCATAACAATTTTACGCCATGTTAAAGATTTAAAAATATATCAGGAGGTTTTAAGGAATGTGAAAGGATTTCAACAAATTTAGAGAAACTTTCACGGATATCAAGGATTTTAACCGAATCTCAAGGGTTTTCCCAATATTTAAATTAATATTGGGAAACTGCATTGCTTTTCAAGAGATTTAAAAATATTTTCACAGATTTCAAGGAATTTTAAATAAAAATCCAAACGATTTAAAAAGATTTAAAAAATGTTAAGGAATTTTAAAGAATTTTGTGGGGCTTCAAAACATGTTAAGCTATTTGTAGTGAACTTCGGAAAATAAATTGAATTTGATCGATTCCTGGCGATTTTAAAGATTTCAAGGGCGTTCCAAGTGTTTAATCAACAAGTTTAGTTTGATTTGAATTTCAGATAACTTCCGTAGATTTTGAGAGATTATGTAAGATTTCTTGAAAATTTTACGGAATTAAAAATATTATCAAACATATTGGGAGGCTTCGAGCGATTCCAAAGAATTTCAACTAATTTCGAGGGACGTACACGGACTTTAAGGCATTCCAGCTGAAGGATATTATGGGACTTCTACATATTTCTTCTAATTTTAAAGCATTTGTTCAGTGTTTAACGGAAAGAAAATATTTCCACGGATTTTTAGGAACTTCGAAATATTTCGGAGGATCTTAAAGGATTATTACGTTTTTCAAGGAAGTCAAGGGATTTCACACAATTTTTCTGCATTCCTAGAGATTTCATGTGATTTTTAGTGAAGTTTGGAGAATCAATGAAATAGAATAAAATTCCAGGAGATTTTAAAGTATTTCAAACAATTTTACAAAGAACTAAAGATTTTTTCATTAAATCTTTAAGGATTTTAAGGGATTTCAAAATTTTCTAGAAATTTAGAAGTTGTTTTTTAGAGAAAGTTAGTGGATAATTCAAATTTAAATCATATTCGCGGGTTTACAAATGATTTTTACTTTTTAAAATGGTTTTTTGCTTCTTCTAAAGTTTTCAAGGGATTCTTGGGGATTTTAAAGGATTTCAAGAGATTAAAATATCAAGGGTTTCCGAAGAATTTTGTAGGATTTCTGGAGAACTTTGAACGATTCCACATATTTGAAAGGATTTTGAGGTGTTTCCAAGAATTTTACAAGATTTGAAGGATGTTATTGAATCTATAAGGATTTAAAGAGATTTCAAAGATTTGAAGGGATTTACGTGTTTTTTGTAGAGAAATTTAAACAATACGTTTGATTCCATTTATTTTCAAGGGATATTAAATTATATATGCTTCACGGCCTAATTTAAATTTAATTTCAAGGGATTTCATCAGATTTCATCAAATTCCACAGATTTCAATGAATTTCAAGGAAATTAATGGAATTTCACAAGATTTTGTTAAAGATAGAAAAAAAATATATGTATTGCAACCAGCGGCTTTTGGCCGGGTTAATTATTATTGTTAATTCAATTACTCAACAATAATTGCGACCCCTGGCTTAAGGCCGGGTTAACTTTTAGAGTTAATCTAATTAATTAATCATGATTTCAAGTCTTAAAGATGTAAGAAAAGGGGCTTCTTTTGGAGAAAAGACAAAATTCTATTTCCTTTCACATTAATTCGTTCTATTCATTAATCCCTGACTATACTATTTATACAGCAGGTTTCTAGTCCCTAGTCTGTCTCATGAGAAACTACGAACCCTAGCAATTCAAGCGTGAATGCACGGATTTCTCGCTAGAAATGGTATGTTGGAAAATTACATCTATAAAAAGAAACTCTATGCAAGCTGCACTTCGGGCAGTTGCTAGTGAATGCATTTATAAGCTAATAGATCGCTGGACTAGAGAGCACAACCGGCTCTTTAAAAATACAAAGTAAATCTAATAAAATGCTCTGTGGCAATACTAAAGAAATTACGTACAAGATTATGACACAGCTAAATTCTAATGAGAGTTCATACACAAATAATCCTAAATCACGTTATCGTGACGTTAAAAAAGAGAGTAAAATGGATATAAAATAATCCGAAGAAATTATAAAACTGGTGGGAATAATTATAGCGAGACTAACGGTTCTCGATCCTAAGAATATGAGTTGAACACGCAAAAGTATAAAAGATTGCAGTTTATTCTTTATACCGAAAGAATAACTGCCGTTTTTCCAAAACAAGCTATCGCACTTTATTTTGGCCTATAATTTACAGGTCAATGATCAGAAAAGGTGATTGCTTTTCCGTAAAAGCAAGGATTCGCTCGGTAAAGACAGATGTGACTCTCTTGATGCCAAGCCTCCGACAATAAACCTCAGATAATACCTCTAATAATTATGATTTTATTATTAACAGGGATTATCCTTAATTTAGTCACTTTAGCATCAAAATATCGCACCAGGCTTTATGACCTATCGCTCAGGCCTCTCGGTCCTCGAAATGCGAGGGAGTCGCTCGGGCACGTTCGCGTCCCTTCGCAGCTGAGGAATGTCACACCGCAGGTATCCCTCTATTGTTCTCAACTTGGGGCGGAAGTGAGAAAGCAAGCGTCTCTGAACGATGCTTGCTTTTCAGATAAAATCTCTGAATTTACGAAGTTATATTTTCCAAGATTTTAGCCCCGAAGTTTTAGAAATATGAAAATGTTAAATAGCCTCAAACTAGACTAGCATTTGGAAATATGGACAGGGTCCCCCGGTACAACCAGGTTCTCTCTCGAAATCGCAAATGCCTGTAAAGGAGTATTAACTGACGCGTTCAGATGATAGCCGATAATTTGGACAGTGTCCCCCGGTACAACCAGGTTCGCTCTCGAGAATGCGGGTGTAATCTGAATTATTTATACGACGCGCTTAATTGATACCTGATAATATGGACAGGTTCCCCCGGTACAACCAGGTTCGCTCTCGAAGATGCAGGTATAAATCAAGTAAGATATTCCTCAATAGGAATTACGGGTAAACGCGCTCAGTTGATCCCTGATAATTTGGACAGTGTCCCCCGGTATAACCAGGTTCGCTCTCGAGAATGCAAGGATTAACTGAGATATATGTTCGCACGAGAAAACAAAGAAAACACAAAAATCAAACACAATGAATTCACAAAATGAACAAAAACACAAATGGGGCTCAAATCAGGCTCCAATGAGGCACAAATAGGGTAATCGCTCAGAGTCGCTTTGAATATCGCTTTGGCTAGCACAGCTAGAGACGCAATCGAACAATCCCTGAAATCCTCGGTTAGACCGAATATTTCAAGGCAGGCAGTAGTGCAGCAATGAAAGGTTTCCCCTTCTGTCCGCACCACTAAAAGATTTCGACTCTATGATCTTTAGCTGTGGTAGGCAAAGATCAAAAATAGAGTGGCGTTTTTCGCCCGGGGCTTGCCTTTTATTCACTCTGCCCTCCCACGCTTACGTAAGATCGCTTGCGTGGGAGTTCTCGAGTTTGCGCTTTAGCGTTTCTCCTGTGGAATGCTTCTTTTTAGAAAACATCACAGAGGAGAAACTACTATTGCCTATTTTCAGGAACCCCTTGAAACGCGGGGGTTACAATATATATATATTTCAAAGATTTCTAGGGATTTTAGCGTTTTTTCTAGAGAACTTTAAGGTACCAGTAAATTATGATGTTAAAGTTTTTTGTCTCCTGGTCGTTTCAATATTTTCATGAAATATTGATACTTTTAATTGTGAAAAAATTCTCTCTAGCTCCGGTGGGATTCGAACACCCTGTCATTCAGATTTCGCGTCCGATGCTCTTGACCACTAAGCTACGGAGAATCGAGATACTTTTCTCCACAGTCCCTACAAGTAGAATGTCGACGTCATTATTTATACTTTTAAGATTATAGCACTTAAACAGATAGGTTTAAATTATATTTTTTGATGTGAATTTTCTTGACCAGGGTAATACGTAATAACTATTAATCATTACTATTAATTCATTATGATGTTGAAGTTTTTTGTCTTCTGGTCGCTTCAATATTTTCATGAAATATGGATACTTTCAATCGTGAAAAAAATGCAGATAAAAAAAAATCATACAAAAACTCTGAATCAAAAAAAAATGTCACAATTGAAAGTATCAATATTTCATGAAAACATTGAAACGACCAGTAGACAAAAAACTTTGAAATCATAATTAATAATTATTACGTATTACCCTGGTCAAGAAAATTAACATCAAAAAATTTAATTTAATGTACAAGTTTAATTCATATTACAGGGCTTTCAAATGATTTATACTTTATGTAAGAAATAAAATTGAATATTATAAAATTGAATTTTATTTCAAAGGATTTCTGTGGATTTCAACAACTCAAGAAAAGAAGATTAAGATTTATAGGACCTCCAATTATTTTAAAGATTTTAAGGGATCTTCCAAACTTTAATGGTTTTCAACAGACTTGAGCAGATTTCACGAATTTTATTGAACTTGAAAATATTTGAGAAGCTATCAAATTATTTCAGAAGATTTCAAAATTTTTTCATATGGATTTAAATTATATTTTTAAAGGTTTCAAACATATCAAGAGAAGACACAGATTTTTTTGTGTGAAGTTTCTTTGTGCAAAATCACCATTTTTATGTACTCTTATGTAAGATTATGAGTGGTCTAGAATAAATAGTTATTTCGTAGTTCCTCTAAGTTTTCCATTACTTCCTCCAATATTCAAAAATTATTCATTCTAATGCTGGTTACTCTTCAATTTTTTTCTATGTAGCGATTTTCTATCATGAATTTCCTATAATTCAAGAAATTTTTGGCAAACCTATGCAATATTTTTCAATATTTTGCAATCTTCTGTTATCTTGCAATTTTGCAATTTTGTAATACGGATGAAAAAATCCGTATATCCCGTATGTTAACCTCGGGTAGTGTTTTCAGGTTAGCATATAACATATACATATATATGCAGGGAAGTGGTTATTTGTCGTACCTCATTTTACAAAATTTGAGTGAGTGGTTTTTACTTCATTTAGTGCAAGTGTGTATAATGTGTGTTTATGATCATTTATTTTTGAAATTATAGTGGCTAGATATGCTTCGACGGAGGGTATCCTTCAATCTAAAACCCGGACCATGACAGGAGGAGGAGGAGGAGGAAGCAGAAGAAATAATATATAGATATATAATGTGGCGCTTTACGCTCGGTTTCTCCAGATTTTTGAACTTCGTGTTCGACTTTGATGGAAAGAAAAAGTTTATTTGCAAATATTATAAAATTATCAACACCTCTACATGTGAAGTGATTGTTAAAGGGTCTAGCCGGATAAGATAGTCAAATCTGCCTTGTGGGGAACGTTTATAACTAAATACAACCTGATATTCGGCATGTATAGAAACCCCTTTTCCTAGATTTTCAGACCCCTAGATCCCCATGGGGCAACATGGGACACCATTGAGTGCTGGCGAGTTTTTTTGCAATATCTCGGTCAATTTTTGAGCTAGGAAAAATGAAAAAAACGCAAATTGTAGGGTTTTTCAAGCCGTATAATCCTAGGAAGGCCTCGCTAAAAAAAAATTATGTTATGTATTTTTGGCTCAAAAATTCCTGTAATTTTTCTCAGATTTTTAAAAGTGGTAAAACGACCTTAAAAAAAATAAAAACCACTGAAAACCGCGTTCTTTGCCTCTAGCTCTTTCTACATAATTCCTACGATGAAGCCAATCACACCATCGTATTCTACGTAAAAAAATACAACGAAAACGTGTATCAATTTTCTGGAAATAATTTTTGGCAGCCCTTCAAAAATTCAGAAAATAAAAACGATGAGCCCGGCTCACATTTTTCCTAGCTCAAGAATTGACCGAGATATTGCAAAGAAACTCGCCAGCACTCAATGGTGTCCCATGTAGCCCCATGGGGATCTAGGGGTCTGAAAATCTAGGAAAAGGGGTTTCTATACATGCCGAATATCAGGTTGTATTTGGTTATAGAGGTTCCTCACAAGGCAGATTTGACTATCTTATCCGACTATCTTGATCATATATTTATCTCGCGCTTCGCGCTCGATTGTGTATTCACCTCGCGCTACGCGCTCGGACGTATCCACATCGCGCTTTACGCTCGGTTTTCAAATATTATAAAATTATCAAAACGTCTACATGTGAAGTGATTGTTAAATTTGTTTTCATTTTAGAATGAAATAGAACTTTATTTACTCAAGGTACTGTCGACCTTAAGGAACACATTCTCATCCAGACACTCGCGCTTCGCGCTCGATATGTGATTTGGAAATCACATAAACCTTGAGTTCCACGCTCGGTTCTGTGCACCGTATGATAGAAATAAAAAAGTGACGAATAGAACAAAAACTACGCATCCTATCAGAACATGGCTTATAACAAATTTGTACCTCTTCTTTGGATGAACAAATTTTGTCCCTGTCATTTTTCTCGTAGCTTGTGTTATTCGTCAAAAATTTAATTTTACTATTTCCAATGCTGTCTTTTACGAATCCTCCTATTATAAAAACGACATGCATTTCAGCCAACTTCATAGCGTTACCTTAACGCTCACTTCATGCGTAACCCGTGGTTACGCATGAGGGTAGCGTACTAACCAGAGAGCTGTCAAGTCAAGAGCATGATCCAAACCACTAATGGTCTAGCCGAAAAACGTTCCATTTTCGTCCAACTCGCGCAAACCAGCTCTATGGCCATCTTGGTTACTATTCAATGCAACCGCTAGCCGTGCATTTGTTCAATATGGCGGAGTAGCTGGTATCGTTGCTGATTGGCTGCAATTTTTTTTACTTGCGCGTGGCTAGACCTGGTCGAGAATATTCTCGCGTTTGCGCAGACCGCATTTAGATAGTGTATTCTAAAGAGTTTAAATGCTCGGAGAAATTCTCATGAGCATGAGAATATGCTCGACCTTTATGTGCTTTGAGAATTTAATGAGCATTTATGAGCAGTTTGAATTAGGATTTAAAAAATCGTATTTTCTGTTTTTATAAATAATAATGACATTGTTCAAAATTTACGGGAAAGTGCATGGTTTCAAATTGGAAAGGATGCTAAATTTAAATGATAAAAGAAGTCAAAGTCAATTTCTAAATTCTTCTAGATATAAAACCAACCATACACCTAGAAGATTAATAATATTAATGCAAAATTAATTTTGCTTCCAAATATATTTGAAACACTTTTTAGTTGTGTTTTCAAGTCAAAAAGATAAATTTTCAATGAAAGAAATGAATTTTTAACTAAAATGATGAATCTTCTACCAACAATATGAATGTTTAAACAAATAGTTGAATTTTCGCACCAAAGGATTAATTTTCTACCAGAAAAGAATCATGTTCAACAAAGTTTATGAATTTTCATCTAAAAAAATACATTTTCAACCAAGATTAGAATGGTTAAAATGTCAGAAAAATAAATGTTCAAAGAAAAAAAAACGAATTACAAATTTATTTTTTTTAGTAACAAATGAATGTTTTTTCAATAAAATAATTTAATTTCAAACTAAAGAAGCTAAATTTACAAACGAAAAATATAATATTTCAATTTGTTGTTAGAAAAGTAAATTAAAAGAAAAACGAGTTTTCAGCAAAATTAATTAATTTCCAACTATAAATATACATTTTTAAGCGAAAATTGGATAGTTATATCTTCAGTTCAAAAAATTAATTTCCAACTAAACTGAAACGAATTTCCGACCAAAAATATAAAATTTTGTTCAAATAGTGGATTTTCAATCCAGAAGATGAGTTTTCCATCAACAAAAAAAAACGAATTCTCAACTGAACAGTTTTTTTTAATGAAAGAAATTCATTTTTAAGGAAAAATAGAATAGTTACATTTTCTACTAAACAGATAATTTTTAACGAAAAAGATAACATTTCTATAAATAGGTCAATTTTCTACACAAAAATGTAATAGTTAAAGTGAATTTTCAGACAAAAAACAAACGAATATT